>JBBPFJ010000482.1:0-27740 GCA_037975025.1 Excoecaria agallocha
TATCAAAAAATCATTAAATCAATAACGGATATATACTTGCTAGTTAATTAACTATTAACTATTAATTAATCATTAAAAAATTAAATATTATAGTTATCTCAGGATTTTTTTTAATAATGTTAAAAAAATAATTATTTAGGGAAAGATGTGTCAGAAACTATTTAGAAGGGTTAGGGTTGTTTTGGAAAAATGCAAAAAAGGCCTGCGTGATTAGTTGGGAAAACGCGTGGGACCCGCATCTGAAGACGCAGGAGCCAGCAGCGTGATCCACGTGGCGAGTCGTGCCTCACCCAAGCTGCCACGTGTCGCAGCCACACTAAAAACGTAGCCGTTGACTGCGTCGTCAAAGCAGATCTAGCCTCCTGTCCACATGTCGGCCCCCAGCTGATGACGCAGCTGCTACCTGCATTGTCAGCCCCTGTGCCGTCAAATCACCCTGACCGGAGAGGAGACCAAAAAATCTGACCCTCTCTCCTTCATTTCACTGGATTTTTTTCACTTTCCTTCTTTCACTCTTTCATTTTCATAGCTTCACCATCCTCTCTCGGTCTGCATTTCATTTTTTTTTGTTGTTTTAAATCATTCATATATATATGTATTGAAGAGTTGCTCTCGAAGTAATACTAGGTAAGTATAATTTATATAAATTTATTTAAATAAAATTATTAAATTCTTAAAATAAATGTTATTATGGGTTGTGCAATTTTTTTTTTATTATTTTGGAAACGAGAAAAAAAAGGCAAGTAAACACTTTAATGTAGTATAAAAAATTTTATGTTCATATTTAAATTTGATATTAGTGTCATGTAAAATGTCGTAATACGTTGACATATATAAATAAAATATATTTGTATTATAAATTTATTGAATTTTAAAGAAATTTAATTTGATGTATTAAAATGCTATAAATTACAAAATTAGATTTTAGTATGATACAGTAAAAATAGAATCTTCTGGCGCACGCCAATATATTAATTCGGGACCAATTAATGATGAGCTGCTTACTATAAATGGCAAGCACCGAGCTGATGCGGTATGGAACAGATATGTAAGTATATTGTAAGTTAAAATTAAAAAATATAATATTTTTAAAATATATATTATGTTTGTTAATTAAATAAATTAATTCATTTCAGGCTAAATCCGATATTCTATTTGCACGTAGAGCTAGTGTTGAGAATCACTATAGGAACATTGATGAAAGGATCATGCCTTATCTACATTTATCAGGTTTCTATGGTGTCTCTCAGATCGATGTTATGAATGTTAATGCTAGCATGATAACTGTTCTTGTCAAGAGGTGGAGGCCAGAGACACATACTTTCTACCTAGCTGTTGGTGAAGCTACAATAACTCTGAAAGATATACAGATACTCACCGGCTTACCTGTGGAAGGACGTCCTATTACAGGATATTTAAATCACGACTATCATGAGATGTGTGGTCGGCTTTTGGATATTGCTCCCCTAGAAGAATATTTTACGGGACTAAAATTAAGAATGAGGTGGTTGACTGAACAATTTAGCCACTTACCGGCCGATGCTACGGAATACCATATACAATGTTGTGCCTGTGCATGGATCCTGTGTTGCATTGGTGGACTATTATGTCCTGAACAGGTTAATAATTATGTAAATATGATGTGGCTTTCACTGTTGGAGAATTTAGCTGAAACTGGTCAGTATAGTTGGGGTTCAGTAGTTCTGGCATGGCTTTATAGGGAGTTATGTCGTGCGACCCGACCTGATGCAAATGGACTGGGCGGATATCACCAGTTAATCCAAATGTGGGCATGGAAAAGAATTCTTCAATTTCAACCGTGTTTTATTAATCAGGTTGTTATAGATCAAGCTAGACCGTATGGTTATAGGTAGATTTTATTAACCTATTTGTTAGTTTTTTATGGTTATAATATTTGTTGACTAATTCCATAATTTAATTTGTAATAGGTGGCTATCCCATTTGGACTTAAGGAATAACAACACTAAAAATATTAAGTAGTACCGCGAGGAATTGGACTTGTAACGCTATGATCAGGTTTATATTTGTTATTAAAGAATAAGTGTTTTTTTTTGTAATATTGAGAATCAGAAAAAAATGTGTAACATTATTAATTTATTTATTGTATTTTATATGTAGATGGTATGGGAACCGTATAAAAATGTATTGCAATTGTTGCCTCAATATTGCACCAGTGGACATGCAAGTTGGAAATCAATTGTGCCACTAATATGCTATAATATTATTGAGTGGCACCAACCCGATAGGTGTATGAGAAAATTTGGTATGGATCAGTCGATTCCAGAAACACGGCAAAAAAATGATGAGGTGCATTCAATTGACTTGAGGGGACACATAGATCAAAATTGGAAAACTAAATTTGCAACTTTTATTTTTGAGTGGCACAATAGACATAGTCGGGTTATTAGGGGTCGTGTTCTCAATTTTTCATTGCATCCGAGGTCACAATATATGCAATGGTATGCAGAACGGACAAAAAGATGGATAATACAGGTTGGAGCTGCAATGGTCACTTCGGTATGTGATATTGTTCATTTATTTTTTTAAACACATATTTGTTAATTATGACTGTTAATATATATGTATAAAAAATCTACATTTTTATGTAGGCTGATGCTGCTAAACGTATATTTCATGAAGGAGAAAATATTCATTTGGCCTCAGAAATCATTTTAGGCGCTGTAGGTGCATATGATAGGACAAACACTGATTATCCTCGTCGGCCTGTGCCCGATCCAGTAAATATTCCACCACTCTCAACATCATTTGAAGATTTTCATGTTGGAAGACGTAATAGGAGAGGAATGGCAGAAAGAAGGACTACAGTTCCTATTATTTATATTGATCCAAGAGTGCATCAAGTACCCCTACCATTGCACTGGCCATATATTCAGGAGGAGACTTTGAGCTCTTTCGGTGTGCCTTTATTCAATGAGGCTTGGCCTTCCAGAGGTGCGCCTTTTGATCAAGCTAGATGTTATGATTATGGCGCTGGGCCTTCTAGAGCTGCACCTTCTGATCCAGCTGCTTTTGGAGCGGTGCCATATGAAGCAGGACCTTCTGCTTTTAATGTTGATTTGAATGTTAGTTTGTTTGAAGGAGATGCAACACCATACAACATTTATGCACAGAGCTCTCAAATGTCTCCATAAGATGATTTCTTTAATGTATTGTTTAGTGATCCAACAATTATAGGCACTCAGGGTTTAGTGGATCAACCACTCTATAGTGATTACCACTTCATATGAGATGGATCAACCACTCTATGAGATGGATCCAGAAACACCAACCCAGATTACCACTTCTCATAGTAGGAGATACTGAATGAGAGTTGTATGGTCTAATATTTCTTTTACTTGGATAATTAATTTCTATTTGGTAATACGAATTGCACATATATTCTTTCTTATAGTAAGGATTAACACAACTCATTCATTTAATTACGTAAAAACATCATTAATTACATACAAATAAAGTGTTTAAGCACCACGATACAATATCAATGTGCTAATAGTACAACTCAACCACTAAAATATTGATTGGATGGTCCAACAACACTTTTACATGTTTTTTTTATTATGTCCAACACCTCCACAATTGCTGCAATGTGAAGCATTGCCTCGTTCATGTCTGTCCATCTCATTACGAATACGAGATATTCTCGGCCGACCCTTCTTCCTCATCAATTCCATATCCGCTTTAATTGTTGGTCCATAATATTGTGGCCAGTATACTTTATATAACATAGGTCTAAATTCACCCTCATAGCATTTAAGTGACTCTGATATGGTATAACAGTTGTCAATAAATTGGAACATATCAAGATTCCTATTAATGCATGCTACAACTACATGCGAACAAGACATTTTTGTTCCTTGAAACTTACCGCATTCGCATTCCCGTTTATTGAGGCTCAATACATATGTGTTGGGCTCAACGTTAACCTGCGGTGCTTTGCCTGTAATAACCTTGAACAATTTATATCGACTATCATAGCGAACGATAATATGTGTTCTAGCCCTGTTAGCCCATTTGCTCATTATTTCAACGTATTTAGGAGTGAAGCGTAAACCCTGACCCATTTTGGTCATATATAAACCCCTTCTATTCTCAAAATATTTTACCAATCGAGCAAATGTATGCTCAACTATGGCAGTGATCGGCATCATACGCACACCTTTAAGAGCGCTATTAACACTTTCAGCAATGTCTGTCGTCGTATATCCATACCTATGTCCACCATCCTCTGATAATGTCCACTTGTCTAATGATATACGCATTGTCCAGTTGTATGAATCTTGGTCTAGTTGTTTGATCTCATCCATCTTCTGCAAGAACTTGCGGGGTTGAAATTGTGCACCTGAAACGTTATATGTTGATAATAACAAATTAATTAGTATAAAAAAAGTAAATAAGATATTCAATATTTATTAACTTACCAGCCTTGTAAAGCAATTCCTTGATAGTTGAATTTCGGTGATGCATATTGTAATTGCTTACAAAATATCGCAGATAAAATCTGTGAAAACTCAAAGGTTCTTTCCACCCACTTGTTTCATCGCGAAATAAAGCCATTATGCCAGCGTGTCTGTCCGATATGATGGTAATACCGATTTGCTGAGTTACGTGCTTTCTAATCATTGTCATAAACCATGCCCAACTTGATTTATTCTCAGACTCAATAATCGCAAATGCAATTGGAAATAACATGTCATTACCATCAACAGAACTTGCTATCAAAAGAGTCTGCTGGAATTTTCCTGTCAAAAATGTGCCATCGATCAATAGAATAGGCTTGCAATGAGTGAACCCATCAATCATAGGTTTAAAACTCCAAAATACCCTTTGGAACTACTTCACCCTTGGATTTTCTGTATCCTGTAAATAAAGTTCATAAACAGTCCTGGGATTGTACTTTCTAAAGCAAGTAAGAAACCTGGTAACCTCTCAAATGATTCAACATAACCTCCAAAAATAGATTCCAACACTCTCATCTTTTCGTACCAGGCCTTACTGTACGATGCCTCATAATTAAATTGTTGTTTAATAGAAAGCAATAATAACATCAACGGCAAGTGTAGAATTTTTACTTACCATACCCACTATGCAATTTCAAATAATTTCAGATCGTAATTGTCTTTGATCCATAGAAAGATTTTCATCCGGACATGAATGTGGCCCTCTAAACCTGGTGATAATCCACAATGGATTTATGCCCTTCTTTACTGCCCTTAATCTCCACATGCATCCGCTATCAGATTGTGCACACTTTATAATCCAGTATTTTGGCTTCGACTCAACCACTCTAAAATCAATATTTCTCATTATTGAGTATTTTTTGACAGCAGATTTAACTTCATCCTTATTACTGAAAACAAGGCCAGTGGATAACTCAGACATACAATCCCAAGTATTAAAGTTCACACCTTCTGATATATCTACCTGGGATGCTTCGAAGTCAAAATTATAATGATGCTCCGATGGAAATGTAAAAATATCTTCTTCGGCCTCACTAGTTGGATGCAATGATGCTAATGGACTGGCGTCTAGTGTATGTTTAGACGCATTGCCATCACCAGCTTCTTCTGAGCTATCACTTCCTCTATTAATGTCGGCATTTTCGTCTTTTGGATCATCATTAGGCGATAGATAGTTATTATTAACTACAACATCAACAAAATCATCATCTTCACTTAAGTTAATGGTTTTTTCATTTCCACAAACTGCATCAATACCGCCAGATATGCCATCTTCAAGCAAATTACCATCTCACCTATAGGCAGACTGCCATTTCTGATTGACATCTTCAGCTTGTGACATAAAACGGCTTTGATTGACATCTTCAATATGTGAAATAGATCTTCTATGTCTGTCATCAGTGCCTTGGGCTACAACACTCCTCCTTTTGACTTCTGGAATATGAGATATAGAATATCGATGACTGTTGCGATCACTACTCTGTCTTGGCTGAGCATATGTCCCAAATAAAAAATTTCTATCAGGTAAATAACTCTCCGATCTACTTTTGAAGATGGATTTTCTTAGAAAATTCCCCATCCTTCGACTCAACGACCAACGCGGTTCACTTGTGCAAACATCAGGAATTTGGCTTGCTTGTGTTCGTATATGATCTACTCCAGAATCGATTGATAATTCTCTTCCAATCAAGTCACCATCCCGTCGACGTTGAGATTGTCTTGCCTGACTGAAAATATTATCTCCCCTAAATTGGGAAAATATTTCAATGTCTTGTCAACTTACTGACTGCCTCGGCTGACTCGGACCAATATCATTAACGTACATTTGTTGAGGTATCCCTGTGTTTTCCATTTGAAAGCCTTCATGTGCAAACTGATAATCATTACGATTCTTTAGTTGATGGATCCAACAACTAAATGATTAATTCTACCAATGTATAATGTTCATATCTCCTTAAATTGTCATATATTGCATCTACGTCATCATCATTTGCTAAGTCTACCACCATCCAACCTAATGATCCTCCATTGTACACCGGACTCTTGTATATAATTCTCGAAATCACATCATTCATGCCAAACCCATTTTAACATGAATTTTATGATACAATTCAGCAAGAGTTGGCTTATTTTTAAGTCTTAATCTCCTTGTGATGACATTCGGTGCTAATATGTCATATTCAAATCCTGTAGTTCCATAACTGATGTCCCCTCCCATGTGCAAATAAATTTCAATATATGATGACATATTTCAACTACCTATAAGTAAAAAAATTTTATGATTTTTCTACTATCAATAATAATAAATTATTTAAATAATACATTCATATATTATTCCATAATATAAAAAATTATATTCAATATTAAATTAAACAATAAATAATTAAAAATAAATAAGATATTCAATGTTCATATATTATCCTGATTTACTTTCGAATAGAGATTTACTTAGAAAAATGTTTCAATAATACTTATATGTATAAATTAAACAATAAATAATTAAAAAAAATACCTGTTTTAATCATCGATATTAAAATATACGCCAATGTGACAAATTATGATTTGCTCACCAATTAAAATGTTTATTCAGTTACTTCAATGAAATTCTCATCAACTGAACTAATATTGAAATATGGTATTGAATTCTGCATAGAGAGTTTATATACTTTCGGAATCCAAATAATTCAACTTCTTTTCAAACACAATTGAAAAGTTGGAGGCAATGGTTACTGTAGCGCGTGGGAGACAACTGACAACGCAGGTGGCAGTTGCGTCTGAAGGAATATGACATGGTATGATAATCATGATAGCACAGCGGAAAAACAAAAATTTTATCATGCATACCATACATATCCAAAACTAGGAACGAAAACATGCAATTTTAGAGTTTTGAAACTTACAACTTTAGATGCACTTCAAGACTTGATTTTGATGATGACCAGCAACTAAGATGAATTTATTTACCTTAGATCTTCACCACCAATGCCAAAGGAACAGCCTTTATGCCACTCCTCTCTATGTTCACACACACTTGCAAAGATAGCTTAAAATCAAGAGTGCTAGCTCTATATTTGTGTATTAGGCAATGGAATTGTTTGAAAAACACAAGAACTCATCTTGTTCTTTCTTCTTTGGTTTTCTGTGTTAGTCACCTTCCATGAGAGAATTAAGAGCAAAAGGAATCTCTACCAATCCCACTAATAGTCTCATGGCTAAAAGAGAGAAGAAGAATAAAAGTGGCACCCACCATTATTCCTTTAATTCATTTAATATATATCACTTACTTTAGTCATGTGTGAGTGCCTTAAATTAGGTAGCAATTTCAGCCACTAACACTTAATAATTAAGAGATATATATTTTAATTTAAATTCTATTAGAATTTAAATTCAAATGGCATCATTTAGCTAATCAAAACAAACTTACTTAACTAAGGTAATTAGTTGCCAAATTTAACTAGGATTCCTAGTTTAAACTTTGGTTACTTTAATTCCCTCTCAAGTATTATATTTTGATTAAATATAATTTAGGATTTAATACTCAATTAACTTAATTATACATAGATAATTAATCAATTGAAATTAAACCTAACACATGCCAGTAAATTTCTCTCGTGACCAATTGTTAACAGTAAAAATCTGTTTACCCATTGCATGCATTAATTTAACTTTAAATAAAAGTCTAAATTAATTTCCAATACAATTTTAAGCCCAGTGCTTTATGTGCGATCCTATAGGTCCATTTAATATTGGCAATGAATTAATAAAAATTAATTCAAAGGCTATATATATTCTCTAGCAAGATATTATAGCATTCCAAATTAAACGAAAATGCAAATGGCATTTAGTGACCTAATGCAATTTTGCATAATCCCTTACCCTTAAATATCAGAATTAATATAAGGCATGGAAATAGTCATCCTTATATATATTAATTCCTTTCTTGATATTCCAGTGATACTGAACTCTCAGATAAATAATGATTACTCATTATTTCATCTCGGTATGGCCATACACTTCTCAGTTCACTGATCAAGTGGCCGATGATATTTTCTCTCTTATCGAGAGGGGTAATCCCTTCACTTCTCTCATGCTCTCTAACATAAATCAATGCATACCCAATCATACCCGTACTTGTCACTCTGTTACGAGCACGTTAGGTGTATGTCAAAGTACACAGTAATTCATAAAGAGTTTCATAGAGATTTCAGGTCTAAGAACTCCGATACAAAACTTGCATATGAGAAACACTTATGACTTGTACCATGTAGTGTTCTCATGAGCGGATCGAATCCAGATACCATGTTCTTTAACATGTATCTATGATCTCTGATTGACACTCTTGTCCTAATGATCCGTAAGACAGGACTCATAGCATCAGAGAGAGCATACTAGTCTTAATTCATTTGTTATTCCCATAACAATGACTGACTAGGGATATTTAGAATGAAGTCTCATTTGTTTCAAGGTCTTACAATCCATGTGCCTCACACATGATAACTTAAACCGAAACAACACTCTTGGATAGTTTTATCAATTGATATGCACAGGAATACAAAGGATAAAACAAATGCCTTATTTTATTAATTTCAAGTGTTTCGTTACAATGTATTGGGGCTAGGGCTTACACTAACAGCGTCATCCATCGAGGTTCGACACGTGGAAGCTGCGGGACGGGGGGCCAGATCTGCGCTAACCACGCAGTCAACAACTGCTTTTTCAGTATGGTTGCGACACGTGGCAGCTTGGGGCATGGCTGCCACATGGATCACGTTGCTGGCTCCTACTTCTTCAGATGTGGGTCCCACGCGTTTCCCCAGCCAATCACTCAGGTCTTCTCTGCGTTTTCCCAAAACAACCCCAACCCTTCTAAATAGTTTATGACACACCTACTTCCCCTAAATAATTATTTTTTTAACATTATTAAAAAAACCCCTGAGATAACTGTAATATTTAATTTTTCAATGATTAATTAATAGTTAATTAATTAGCAATTAATCGGTTATTAATGATTTGAATTTAGACTTTAATTTTAAAACGTTAATTTGAGAAATAAATTATGGATTGATTAACTAATTTATGCCTACCTTTACTTTATACAAGCTTTCTATTTTTTTTATCTATTCTTTTTTAATTTTTTCGAAAGTGTATGTAATGGCCTCAACATCGGATCAGCCGCGAACAGTGCTTTTTGATGGTGAATAGTGCTTTTCGGACCCGAAAGGACACCCAAAAGTCAAAAATATTTTATTAGACCATCGAAAAGTATTGGTCATGATGAGTCCGAGGTTAAAATTTGAAGTGAAATTTAGGTCAAATAGGCCTCTAAAGATCAAAAGTACGAAAAAGATAGCAAGTTAATTTTCCTAGTAAAGAAGATGACTTGATTTTGTGTAAATAATTAAAAATAGTAAACGAACTCCAAATATTGCCAGATTTTGCGTGCCTACATGAATTTTTGTGTAAAATATTTTAGTGATGAGATTGAAATTTTTTGGTGACATCAGAGTTGTCAAATCGGATTGATAAATTTGAATCGGATAGATAACGGACTCCAATTGAGCCAAAAATTTGCGTACTAGCTATTTTTGATGTAATAAGAGTGATGGAATTATTTTTGAAGTAATTTGGTGGCTGGAAGAGAGAGAAATTTGATTGGGCTTTAAAAAGGCCTAAATGGGCCTTAAGAGAAAAATAGGCTAAGCCCATTGGGTTGGCCCAATTATGGGCCCATTGGTGAGGTATATAAGAGGCAAAAATCTGGAAAAATCTCCAGAAATCAGCTCATCTTCTTCCTCTCCCTTTCTTGGTCGAATTTCCTTCCCTCTCTTCTCTCTCTCTCTCTTGCTTCTTACTCACCCAAAATTTCTCATAAATTCCAACTTAGGAGTTGTAGTTCCATCCCTTTAGATCACTAAAATAGCTTGACTTGTTTGATTTGGGAAAAGAAAGTGAAGAAATCAAGGAAAGAAAGAAAAAGGGGTAAGTTGGAGTTTAAGAATTTTAGTGTTTGAAATTAATTTCTTAGTGGTTTTCCATATATTTTTGGGTGTAGATTATGATTATGAACTTGGTTTTTGTATTTGAGAACAAGAAAGTCATACAGGAAAAGAATTCAAGAGAGAAACAGATTGGGCAGGAATCAATACATCACCAACAAAATAAGGTTTTAATTTATGACCATTAACCTTAAAAACTTCTCTTTTTTCATTAGCAATATCAATAGCCCCAAAAGAATAAATATGAATCACCTTAAAATGGCCAGACCACCTTGATTTTAATTTACCAGAAAATAACCTCAAACTTGAATTATATAACAACACCAAATCTCCAACCTGAAATTCTTTCTTTAACCAATGCTTATCATGCCATAATTTAGTTCTTTCTTTATATAACTTAGCATTTTCATAAGGATTCATACAAAGTTCTTCAAGTTCTTGTAATTGAAGTAATCTCTTCCTACCAGTTTGTTACATATCAAAGTTCAATTTTCTAGTTGCCCAATAAGCCTTATGCTCTATTTCAACAGGTAAATGGCAAGATTTACCATACACCAACTGATAAGGAGTAATCCTATAGGGGTTTTAAAAGCTGTCCTATATGCCCAAAGAGCATCATCTAGCTTAAGTGCCCAATCCTTTCTTGATCTATAGACCATTTTCTCCAATATCCATTTAAGCTTTCAATTGATAACTTCTACTTGCCCAATAGTTTGGGGGTGATAAGGTGTAGAAATCTTATGGGTGACACTATATTTTTTCAACAATTGCTCTATAATCTTGTTACAAAAATGAGAACCACCATCACCAATGATTGCCCTAGGTGTTTCGAATCTAGGAAATATAATTCTCTTAACCATTTTCTTTACTACTTTAGCATCATTAGTAATGGTTGGAATTGCTTTCACCCATTTTGAAACATAGTCAGCCATAACCAAAATTTATTTATTACCCAAAGAACTTGAAAATGGTCCCATAAAATTCATATCCCAAAGATCAAATTTAAAGGCATCTCATTCCTCTTAGATAACCTCCCCATTCGTTGGCACTTATCACATCTAAGCACAAACTCCTTTACAACCTTAAATAAAGTGGGCCACCAAAACCCATCTTGCAACATTTTGGAGGTTGTCTTAGAAACATTAAAATGGCATCCTACAGCATAAGAATGACAATGAGCCACCACATCACTCACTTCCTTTTAAGAAATACACCTCCTAATCAAACCATCAGCATAACTCCTATATTGCAAGGGTTCTTTCTAATAATAAAATTTCAAATCATGAAGGAATTTCTTCATTTGCCTATAATCTAGACCATAAGGAAGCACATCACTTATCAAATAATTTGCAATGCAGCAAACTATGGAATATCCCTCGAAACTACACTAAAGAGATGTTCACCATGGAAGGCTTCATCAATGGGTACACCATCATCACTATCTTTCAAAGCACTTTGGTTCAACCTAGATAAATAATTAGCAATTAGGTTCTCCTTCCCTTTCTTATCCTTTATTTCCCAATCAAATTCTTGTAACATCAAAATAAAAAGGGTTGCATGATCATAATGAACAATTACTTTTTGCCCTATAAGATAAGCTTTAAATTTATCAAATGCATAAACTATTGCCAAGAGTTTTTTTTTAAGTTGTAGAGTAATTAATTTGAGATTCATCTAGTAACTTACTAGCATAATAAATAACAGAAGGCTTCCGATCAACTTTTTATCCTAAAACAGCCCCAAATGCATAATTACTAACATTACACATTAACTCAAATGGTTGCTCCCAATTTGGCTGTTGCAACACCGGTGAAGTGATAAGAGCATGTTTAAGAGTTTCAAAAGAATTAAGACATGCCTCATCAAAATTAAATTCAACATCGTTTCCTAGCAATGTGCACAAAGGTTTGACTATCTTAGAAAAATTCCTTATAAACCTCTATAAATTTCCAACAAGATCGAGAAAACTCCTAACATCTCTAACATTTTTAGGAGGAGACAAATTAGCAATAATTTCAATTTTAGCTCTATCAACTTCAATCCCCTTATTAGAGACTAAATGACCTAAGATAATACCCTCTTGTGCCATGAAATGACACTTTTTCCAATTCAAAACCAATCTATGTTTATATGCATCTATTAAGCACCTTAGAAAGATTAGATAAATAATTTTCATAGGTAGTGCCATAAACATGAAAATCATTCATACAAACTTCAACACATTGATCAATGAGATCACTAAAAATAAAGAACATGTATCTTTGAAAAGTGGCAAGTGCATTACAAAAATCAAAAGGCATACACCTAAATGCAAATGTTCCATATGGATATGTAAAAGTTATCTTAGATTGATCATTTGGATGTATAGATATTTGATATAAGCCACTTAGACCATCTAAGTAACAAAAATAAGAAAAATTAGTTAATCTTTCAATAACTTGGTCAATAAAAGGCAAAGAAAAATGATCATTCCTTGTAGCCTTATTTTACTTCCTATAATCAACAAACATACACCAACCTGTGATAGTTGTAGTGGGGATTAAATCATTATTTTCATTACGAATTACAGTTAAGCTACCCTTTTTAGGGACAACTTGAATAGGACTTATCCACTTACTATACTAATGGAATATATTATGCCATTATCAAGAAATTTAATGACTTCTTTCCTTACTACATCCTTTAGAGTCAGATTAAGCCTTCTTTGACCTTCAATTGAAGGCTTAGAATCCTCTTTTAACAAAATTTTATGCATGCAAAGGTTTGGTGCAATCCCTTTCAAATCACTTATAAAGTACCCAATAGCATTTCTATGATCAAGCAAAATATCACGCAAAGCACTCATATTTTTCTCATCAATTGAAGAATTAACAATGAAAGGAAATTGAAGTTTTGAATCGAGATAATCGTACCTTAAACTTGAAGGTAAAGGCTTGAGTTCAACCTTGATTTTGTCCTTAGATGTATTCAATGGGATATCATCATTCTTTCTTAAAGATTCAAACTTTTAGAATTCTCGATGAAAATGATAAGAGGCAACTTGCAAAATTTCATCACTAGTTACATGCAAACTATAAGGTGCAATATTTGACTAACACAATTATTAACCACATCATTAATGCATTCATCAAGAACATCATATGCATCAATCCTATTCAAAACTTCTATAGGTGAAGAGTTAACCATTCCAAACACATCAAATTCAATTGTTTAACCATTAACTTCGAGAGATATTTTCTCATTTTTCATATCAATAATAGCCCCATGAGTAATTAAGAAAGGCCTATCAAATAAAATAAGAATTTCAAGATCCTTTTCCATATCAAGTACAACAAAATCAGCAAGTATAACAAATTTACCCACTTTGGTAGGGACATTTTCAAGTATGCCCATAAGGTGTGAAATAGATTTATTTGCCATAGATAAACACATATTAGTAGGCTTTAATTCACCTAAATCAAGCCTCTTATAAATGGAATATGGCATAAGACTTACACTAGCATCCATATCGCATAATGCTTTATCAAAATGAGTTCCACCTATCACACAAAGAACCATAAAATAACCTGGATCCTTTAGCTTAGGTGGATACTTAGAATACATTACTTTAGACTCTTCCACTAAGGAAACGTAACCATATTCTTCAAGCTTACCTTTGTGACTTGCAATTTCTTTTAAAAATTTTCCTATGAAGGCATATCTTTAATTGCATCTACAAAAAAAAATAGTTATAGTAAGTTCCCTTAAATAATTCAAAAAATTTTCAAATTGCTTGTCAAGATTCATTCTAATAAATCTTTGAGAAAAAGGTAAAACATTTAAATTAACCTTAGGGTCATCTTCCCTAGATGAGGCCATCTTTTCCTTAGATTCATTAGATTGCTTTTTCACATCATTATTTTTCTTAGCTTCTATAACATGCTCATCATCCACAACAATATTATTTTTATCCCTAATTTCACTCTCAAGCTTCTTTCCACTTCTTAACATAATAGATTGGATAAATTCTTGAGGTAAAAATTCGGATTGATTTGGGAGCTTGCCTAATGGTTTAGCATTAGAAGTGGCTTGTTGAGCCAATTAGGTTTCAAGAATTTTGTTATGGGTAACAAGTTGGCCAATCTTTGTATTTATTTGCTTAAATTGATCCTTATTTTATTTATTGACAGCCATTTGATGATTAATAAACTGCTCCATTAAATTCTTAAGATGGGATTTGGGTTGTTGGAGGTTAAAAGGAGGTTTAATTAGAAAAATGGAAGGGTTAGGTATTTTGGTGATAGGGTTATT
This sequence comes from Excoecaria agallocha, assembly GCA_037975025.1. Classification (NCBI taxonomy): domain Eukaryota; kingdom Viridiplantae; phylum Streptophyta; class Magnoliopsida; order Malpighiales; family Euphorbiaceae; genus Excoecaria; species Excoecaria agallocha. Next base: position 14,786 of record JBBPFJ010000482.1, read on the forward strand.
TGGAGGGTTCAATTGGCCATTTGGATTGGACCAAGAAAAATCATGATGGTTCCTCCATTAAGGGTTATAGTAATTTGAATTTTGATCCATCCTTTGATTATAATTACCTTGGACAAAATTCAAATCCTCATTAGACCCCTCATTACAATTAGTATATATATGAGATCCACCACTTTTCTCACATACTTGACTCACATTTTCAAAATTAGATTGAGAATTACTTAACAACTTGGTTAAGGCTACAACTTTGGCTATCAATAAATTAATAGAATCTAATTCCAAAAATCCTTTAGCTTTAGCCATCGTTGGTTTCTATCCCATGTAACCTTGTAAAACCAATTCTTCCAACAAAGTTTCTGCTTCCTTGGCTTTTTTCTCTACCCACTTTCCACCTGAAGCAGCATTTACAATATTCCTATTTTCTTCCACCAAATCATTGTAAAAGATTTGAGGACTCATCCAATCCGGAAAGCCATGGTGAGGACATTGCCTTTGGAGTTCTTTAAATCTTTTCCAAGATGAATAAATAGTTTCATTTAGAAATTGCTTAAAGGTAGTTATTTGATTTCTAAATTTTGCTATTTTATTGGGTGGAAAATATTTGTGAAGAAAAGCTTATTTAAGTTGATCCTAATTTGTTATTGTCTCACTATGTATGCTAGCAAGGCAAATTTATGCTTTATCTCTTAAAGAAAATGGAAATAACCTAAGTCTTATAGCATCATTACTTACTCCATTGATATTTTAAATGTAGCACAAACATTAAGAAATGCAAGAATATGAGCATAAGGGTCTTCCCCCTTGCAAATCACCAAATTGGTTATTTTGAACCATTTGCATGATGTCGGATTTGATCTCAAAGTTGTTGTTGGCAATGGCTGGCGCCACTATACCTCCAAAACTTTCAGAAATGTTAGGCATGACAAAATCTCCAAGGGTTCTCTTTTCTTGGTCTGCCATATTTTGAATATTTTGACTTTCCTCCAAATTGGTCCTTTGGCTTTCTTCTAATCGAAATCTAAGTTCTTATTCTTGTTTTCTCCTAAGTTCCCTGCACAAAACAAAAAAAATTTTGTTAGTCTAGGATCATAATATCCAAGTTATCATACTAGAAATTCTAATGTTTTTACAAAGAATAAATCACAAAAATAAAAATTCATGCATAAAATAAATAACTAACTGATACCATACATTCCTAAACACAATTACTACTTTATTTTAATCAATAAAAATTCATTTAAACCGTTCCTCGGTAATGGTGCCAAAATCTGATAGGGGATTATTTATATCCTTAGTCTCACTAGACTATATATAGGAAGAGTAAGGTATTGTTCCAAAAGGAACGAAATAAATTTTGTATTGAAATCACAAAGAGTTGATGGATAAGTAACGAATAAGATGAAGGTTATGTATTTAAATAAATATCTAAATTACTTTGTATATATTAATCAAATTGGATTAAAGATGACTTAAATGATGGTATGAACATACATTAGAAATAGAAGGAGAAATTCATTTAAAAACAAGTACAGGTAATTGATAAATAAAGTGACTGGAGAATTTAGCCAAGATTCTTTAAAGCAACTCTCATTGTCCTTAAAGATGTTTTCATTTATAGTCTATAAATACTCTCGTGTCATTATAGAGATAAAAAAAAATTATGAAGCTCTATGCCAATTCTTTAATCCCTCAAAGAGAATTCCTTATCTCTAAGTGAATTCAACACTTTAAGTAAATTCATTTGTTTTTTCATCAATAAATTTCAACTCTCGTTGCGAATAAATTGACCAACATGTCAAATATGGTGATCAAGTATACATAGCAAATCAATGCACACAAATGGATTTAAATCATTCTTAAACAAATACTACTACATATTTCTAATGTACAAAGGAAACTAGCCAAATTTACACATTTAAATTAAAATGAACAAGAGAAAGAAACTTAAACACTCCCTATAGTTTTACTTTCTAAATAGACATTATGATATATCACTTATTCCTTTGGCTTTTTTCCTTTGTCATCATCTAAAAAAAAACTAAGTAAAATTGTTTATCCCAAAACAAATAGTATTTCTCTAAAAACTGAATGATCCCCTTTCTCAGCATCTTTGATCCCTATTTATAGAGAGAATAGCTCTATAATCGTGTTTTTTCAGAATAGGTGTGAAGATGAAAGATTGCAATGAAAAGTCCTAATAGAAACACTTGTTGGTTGAGAAAAGGCATGTTGAAAAATTATGTCATTTGAAAGCAGGTGTCAGTACTGAGTCGTGAAAGCCTTCACAAGTCGTTATCCATCAGCCCTTGTGTCACTCGTGCAGTGCTTAACTACTCGTCCTCTTTTGGTTCTTCCTTGGCGACTGACTCATGAACCTCTTCACGAGTCATGCATCCCTATCTGAGCCATAAACCTTGTTGTGACACGTGAATAACTTCCTTCTATTGCACTCGTGAATCCCTTGACGAGTCATACACTTCTTCATGACTTATGTGCTCTTTCTTCACTTTTGCACCCAAATTACCCTACAATGCAAATAACCATATAAACTAGATAAAAACACATAAAATATAAATAATTTAACATACTTAGCTACCTAAATGAAAGAAAATTTATAATAAATAAGAGACCATTTAATATGGTATCAGCCATCATCCGCACTTGAGTAGCCTGCAAATGCTACTGTTCATCCCTTTCTCCCTCTCACGTGATGGCAACCTCGATCTGCCCTGCTGTTCCCCCTTCTTTTGCTCGGTTTCCCCTTAAATCTGCTCCTTAATTGTTGCTTCTCATCCCAAGTTTGTTATGTAAGTTTTATTTTCCCCTTTTGTTGTTGGTTGTGATGGAAAAATTAAAGGAGAAGTGAGGAAAATTTAGATCTAGTGATTTTATAGAATTAGGGAAAAATATTTATTTTTGTTAATTGATGATTTAAGTAAATAAATGGTTACAAATTGTTGCAAAATATGTGTTAATATGTGGTTGATGAAGGAATTTGAGCTGAATTTATGAATTTGTGTAGACAAAGAAATTAAAAGAAGCATGAAAGAAAAAGAAATGGAAAAAAGATAATGAATTGGAGCTTTTAAAGGTGGAATTAAACAAATTGGTAGCCAAAAATAGGTATGTGTTCAAGCAAATTTGTTTCTTCCTTAATTTTTAAATTATGTTAGTTAAAAATTTTTTGGGTAAGAATTATTAATTGATGGAATTTACATTAAAATGATTAATTAGATGCTAAATAGAACTATGTATGTGATAAATTTTAACATTCAATGTAATTTTACTTTAAGTAGCGTATATTGGATAAACCCTTGGAGTTTTGATTTTTAAGCCAATGTGCATGAGGGATTTGAATAATACACTTGGGTGAGTTTAAGAATTTTATTATGATAACATTTAATTATAAGAAGAGTGCATATGTGCATATTAAAGAAGACCTTGACTTAGGTGTACAATAAGAAAAAATTAAATGTATAGTAGTTCAGGTGAGCTAGGAATTAATATGTTAAAATCACTATATCAATTTTAACAGGGTAGCTCTAAATAATGATGTTAGCTAGCCAAACTGCATGCAATATGCCTATAAATTTCTTGCCGAATATGAAATAAATTATTAAAAATTTGAAGAAAATAATATGATGAAAGGGATAATTATAACTTTAAGATTTTTTAAAAATGGAATTCAAGACTAGAGTTTTTGCAACACTCTTATAACACTGTACTATACGTATGGTGACTGATTAACTCAGATATCACATCAGAGCTAAAGTAATCCAATTGCACTATACTAGGCAGTCTGATAAAATTTTTTTCGAACATCATTAACATTCAAACATTATAACCATAAAACAATTCATACGCAATACTATTACAGTTTATACTTATACATATACATAACCATAATTTTAACATTTACATTCCCATTTATTATGATAATATACTTGCCATGCCTAAGTCTTGTCATTGCCTTCCATCATCCTCCATGTCTATCTGCAAAACTCGTTGATTGTTTCTATCTTTGAAACCTGCACACAGTCACAATACTACGTGCTGAGTATTAAAAATGCCCAATGGAGGAATACATATGCCAAACTTTCCTATCCTAAACACATGCATGCATACGTAAGTTCATTTATTTCTCGTATTATACCGTCATTAACCCTTTTAATATCGCTACCTCGATTATCTATCAATTTACTAGAATCGGCTATTACTATATTTACACTTTTATTCGTTAATATTTTTTAATATTTAAGTGCTAGGGTATTATTTAGCAATACTATTACTTTACTTTTTTGATCAACCTTTATGTCATTTCTTTTCATTACTACTATGATTTATCTATGCTTTGCTAATCTCTTTGATGAATTCTTTAACATTATAGTAGCATTACTAATTAATTTGTTGCTATTATTATTATCATTAATACTAACATCATTACCCTATGCATTAATACTATCTATAACATTTTCATCCTCAATGGCTTTAATATTTTCAGACTTATTTTACTTGCTAATCACATTCTAATTTAGCTTGTAGGCTAATCTTCCATTAACCTTATCAAGACTAATTCCCAATAAAATCCCTTTTTAAATTCCATTAATTTACAAGTTACATTTCATTTGTCAAACATTACTATTTTTGCCATTTCTTAAATAATATTCATTATACTTATATAATTAATTTGAGATTTTTAAAATTAAAAATAATTAACTTGTTACCCCTTTTACCTATAATATTAATTAATTTTTGAGTTGGAGAGAAATGAGTAAAAATTGGAATTATATATGTCTGAATTTCTTTCAATAAACTTATGGTTGTTTGACTTAAAAGAAAATGAAAATATGTATGTTTGATAATTTTTGTAATTCCAAGCATGTTTTAGTTAAATATTTTATGTTGTTGGAAAAATAAAATTTCTTGAACATCACTAAGTAATATGCTTAATGAGTGGTTTTATTTTTGCGTGTAGGTTTGAAGAAATTTTTGAAAAAAGTTGATAGCGGATCTACATAAAAATTCGAGTTACAACATTGAAATGGAAGGATTTTGAGGTGGTTATGCCTTGGTTATTTTATTTTTATCTTTACCATATTTTGGCATGTACAATATATTTTTGAAATGTAAATCTTATGTAAATATTTATAGGTGCTGATGTGGTATATTATATTGAGAATATTATAAAATTAAATGTGTTGTGCTTGGAATTTTTATTGAAATTTTGAGTTTTAAAACGTTGAAGGAAAGATAACTTTTTGTGTAGGAGTTTGAATGGAGGATGGATGGTAGGATAGATTTGAATAGAAGTATTTTGAGTAGGTTCTTTTTAGGGAATTTTCAAGAATTTTAGGGGAACCTCTGCCAAAATTTTTATAAAATAAATAGTAATATGCCAAATAATACGAATCTTAAATAGAAATTTGTTTGACCCTCATTAAAAGAGCCTAAACCCGAGTGTGACATCTAGGATCCGAGTTTTCTAATTGATCGAATATAGGATGTTACACCATGTATCCAGTTTGAGGATTTCTACTGGATGATACTAGGGCAAGCTTAAGAAATATTAAGGATAATTAAAGAAAGGCAATTAACAGTAGGGTTAGTAAATCTAGACATAAAAGAAACCTACATAAATGGTTAAAGTATGAAATAGGCATAGGCGATTATATATCTAATAAGTTAAAAAAATATAAGTCAAGATAATAGTGGGTGTAAGCCTAATGATATGAAATCATAGTGATAACCTTAGTACGAACATTAAGAACTTATTTGTATTAACTTAAGCATATATATATATATATATATATATATATATATATATATATATATATATATATATATATATATATATATATATATATAACTTTGTAGTGGGAAAACTTAGGATAAGCATTCACCACTGAGTACAAAATATGTTCAGCACGTAGTTTATTCTTGACTGTGTGTAGGATTCCTTAGGGAGTGAGGAGCAAACATATGAAGAAAGCTACGAAGCCAAGAAAATTTCATGTTATTGGACCTTGAGAATTTTTGTATATATATCATTTTGGCATGTATATGTACAGGGAATGTAACAATGTATGGTTGTGAAGAAGACAAATTTTGAGTGGATTAATATATCGATGTAAGGTTTGAATATTCTTGTAATGTTATGATATGTTTTTATGGACCGAAACCCAAATTATTATTATCCAAATGAAATTATGATAAACTCAAAAAATCACAGATGGATAAGGCATACATTCATAGTCATTCTAATGTTAAAAATTTTATGAATTGAAATTCTATTTAATATTCTAATCATACATACATACATATAGGAAATGAAATAAGGGTATTACAAGCCAAACACAGGATATTTATCTGATCAAGGCTGTTTGATCGAACAAGATGAGTTCCTACCATACGAAAGTCCTCTGACACACGCTTCCATCAAATTCATCGCCTGCGATCAGTGACATCGCTATCGGCCTATTCTGACATTAAGATAAACCTTTTCAGTAGTTCTTTACACTTGATATTTCAAAATTATACCTATGTTTTAATGTGTTTTTAAGTGTGTTTTGTAGTTCATTTAGTATTAATTTAGGTGTTTTATGTTTAAATTTATTATGTTTTCAAAATATAGAGTTTAAAGTTAAGTTGTGTTTATTTTGCAGATTTAAAAAGCCAAGTTTGGAAATCAACCTGGATGGGACAAAGATATGGCTCATTCGGGTCAATTAAAGTAAAATTCTTTCAATCCAATAGCTGATGACCCAGCTGGGATAGCCCTTTGGCTTAGCCGAGTCATTTTAATTATATGGGAAGCAGAATTGGGTGACTGGGCTAAGACACTTAGTGGTCACACTAGGTCAAATTAAATTCTTTTGCAAAATTGGATGCTTTTTAGTAGCTTAAGGATTCCTGGTGGCGACTGGACTTCTGCTATTTTAGGTTTTTTAGTGTTTTTACATCAAATATAGATAATTAGACTATATTCTATTAAGTTAATCTTAGGTTTTTCATTCTAGCATAATTCGTTTAGCTTATATATTTCTCTTAGGGTTAACAAAAAGCTTTTTCTTCTAGTTTTTCTAAGAGTTAAAGATAAGTTAGAGTTCATCTTATGAGTACAGAATTTGGTATTTTATTCTTTTATTTTTTTCAATGATGAACAGTGAGTAGTTTTCTTCTTTTGTTAAGAGAAACTTGAACCCTCGTTCACTTCCTGTATTGACTTTTGATTAAACTAAAATTCAATATAAGTTTGTTATTTCATAATTTCTTTACTCAATTATATCTCTGATCATGTTTCAAATTGCGTTTAATGTATCAAATAGATGGTTGAATATGAATTTGATTTTTTATCAATGATATGCATGCTCTTTGTTTTATATACTTATGCTAATATACTCCTATGTTCTGGAAATTGAGATAAAAGTTTTGTGATCATAAGTATATCAAGTTAAAGAATCTGAATTGTGAATAGGTTAAGTTAGATTTTTCGAAAGGAGATTTAAACAAGATTTATGAATCTAAAATTGGGATTTATGCTAGATAATTCATTGTTCTTAATAAGGGAATCTAATATTTTAGAAGGGTAGTCTGAATAAGATATCTGAATTTAGTTCAATTTTTCATAACAAGTTTGTATTATTTTGAATCGAGTCAATTTTATCAGGAGATAAGGTGGTTAGTTCCCTTAGCAAAATGTTTTGATCATTAATTTTTATCACCAGTTTAATTAATCCTTATTTTTAATTGATCTTAGTTTTATTCTCTATTTTAATCTTATTTAGTCATTTAACTTAATTCAATTAGTAAATAATTTCATTTTAAAACTTGGGATATTCTTTCACACAATCTTTATTTCAAAATTTAAAATTCACAATCTCTTGGGTACAATATTTAAGGATCTTAATCTTTTTTTCTCATATTACTTACTAATCCAATACACTTGCTAGACATTGATCAACACTCTTTATAAATACCATTTTCATTCACACTTTATACAGATATGTTAAAGCAGACTATATTTCTAACGCTTTCTCTCCCAAGTTTTACTAACTTAAGCATCAGAGTGCTATACCTGATTTGATCTGACTAGCCTCTTTTGTAGGTCCATCGGATACCATTGTCCTACCATTGACTTATTGTTTCCCTTATTGTAAAGGCCCCCATTTTTATAAAATTTTCAGATTTATCATTTGGTACTTTCGTCAAGAGTCTATACCTAAATTGAAATGCCTAAATAGAGTCGATCCCACCAGAAGATGGCATGAACCCTGCAAGTTTTGAGTCAACCACAGTTGCCGCCTTGTATAGCTAAATCCAAAAGATTTCGTAAAAGTCTCTAAGACTACATAGCGAAAACTTTAGGTCTGAAGAAAGATGAAATAATTTATGCCAAGATTAAAGGAGGATGAAACATTCCCCTTCCGAGATATCAAGCATCAGTGCACAAGCCTCCTATAATTTTCCACCGTAAAGGGCATAGCTTAATTCATCCCTATGTATGAGTGAAACGGTCGAAAGGTTCACTAGCCCAAGCTTTGAGTGCTGATGTCTTTGCCTCATGGGATAGCTAATTCTCAAGCTTGTTAAAGAAAGAATCATGGCATAAGAAACACCCACATTTCTAGTGGAAACAAAATAAACCACAACATACACCATGACCATTCGACCAGATGAAGCCATCAGGCACCTTAAAAAAGGCGATCATGTCCACCTAGTAGGAAGAACGTGCAGAGAAAGAAATTATAAGGGGGGAAAACCTAATCAGCTTGATGCAAAAAAAATATGGTTAGGTAAAGCTCTCCACTCCTCTAAACCTCCCTCTGCAATTGACCAAGAATCTCCCAGACCTCGACCTCAGACCTTACAACCAAAAAAAGTCGAATTAGAGAAAAAAATCTAAGTTAGAAGAAAAATGAAATAGGTGCACCAAGTCTAAAGAAAAATGAAATAACTTTCTTTTGAGATATTACACAACTGATGCTTGAGACCCCCATAAGTCTTCTATTCGAAAAGATACAAGGAGAAATGTTAGGACTGCCTCCTTATTCGTTTACCAAGCAAACAAAGCAAGAAGAAATAACATGACAGAAGATGGCACACCCCACACTTTTGAAGACAAACATCGAAGCATTTGGAGCATCGAAAAAAGCCATAAAGCCGTATCCTGTGGCTATAGGTATTTGACCAATGAAGCTCCCTAACACATAAAGGGAATGATCACACTTATCCTATGAAAAAAAACAATATACAAAAGTAGGGAAGGAAAAAACATGATCGAGATAAATAAAGGTAAAGAAGGCCTAAGAGTCCCTTGCCTCATGATAAAAATTATCCCAAATATCAGATCGGCATAGTAAAGAAGTATAAGCAATTGGATGAGGATTTACAAACCTCGACGTTGTATAAAAAAAGACAATAAAAAACTAAAGGTGAACAAAGATCAACATATTTCTGATCAAAACAATCTAGGTAATTAATCCCAACTGAAAAGGTTGATGAACCAACGACCGATCAATGTACACCTGAATTAAAGATAGATTCCAATTAAAACACTGATAATCCTAATGAAAAAGTTAATGTATAAAATATTCTTTCAAATGTATGAAAGCTTTTAGTTCGATCGATGCCTATTTCGAACAAAACTTTAATCCTAATCGAAAGATTGTTGAATGAAATTACCATAATTACGAGTTAAAATTATTGCAAGTAAATTACCAGTTCCTCCAATTGACGCTTTCCCTCTTTTTAAAATTGGTTACATATTCAATGGCAAAGTATGTCTTACTGCCAATTATATAGGCTTATCAGGAGTACAATTATTATTTTTAACTATTTATATCAGTCAATTTTACAATTGAACTTTAAAGATAATTTGGACACGATTATCTAATAGATGTTTTTTTCGATCAAAGTAATCTCAAATTGAGGTGCATTTTTCGATTGAAAATCGATGAATAAATCACTACCAAAACCTCATTGAATTATTGCCTTCATTGATAAAAGTGTTTCTGAATATTAATCACATGGTCATTTAATCAATCATGATTATCCAATCGAAAGAAAAGCCTTAAGTTCCTTAAAATCAAGATTTAAAGCACGTTCGGGCTAAGTCATCTTATAGAAAGAAACAATCAAATTATCTACTCAATGATAGCAAAAAAGGAAAAGCAACGCTATGAATTAGAAACTAGGAATTTTATTAAAATTTCCAAAGTACAAAAATACATTAAATAGAGGAAATTCCTATCTAAATCTCACAAAAAAAACTACTACTTGATGCTTCAAAGGCCACCTCTTATTAACTTTGACAGACTTGCAATCATCCCTATCCTCTTTAGTTCCAATCAGAACTTGAAACATGGAAAAGAAAGTACAAACTTGCATCACCAACTAGAGCCTTTTGGGAGTGCAAAATTGAAAGCTGAAAGAGGAGGCGAAGTGTGAAGGGTAAATCATATGCCATCGACAAGTGATACCATGCTAAAGAAAAACCCATATAGTGAAGAATGTTCGTTCATCTTTTTACAATGGTGAAAAGTAAAAGGTGAAGAAAGGAAAAAAGGTTACATAAGGGCAAAAAATTGAGAAATACTCACACAACTCCATTTGCATGGAAAATAATAGAATTCTCGGCACCATAATAACATAAATATACTTCTAATAATACACCCCAAAAAATAAGAAACAGGCAAATAAAAGAGTTACACGGTAGCGTTCGATTGGCAAGAAACTAAAACCTAAGCATCACGTAAATTACCACTACAAAATAGCAGAGAATGAAGAGACGATTATTAATACGAGCCTAAATTCAATGAATTGAAATGGATAGGTTCCCCTGATCATGCCTTTAAGAAAGAAATCTTTCATTTTCAAAGAATGACAAGGACAAGACTGACCTTTAATCCCCGAACGCATTTATGATAGGCAAAGCCTTTTCCTATGATTGATAATGACTATCAGAAAGTTCAACACACAATTGGCGTTCCACTAAAAAATCAAAGCTCAAAATAGTCTTGGCTTTCCATAGGATTACTCGGCCCTTAATAAGAAAAATGACCACAAGTAGAGTTGTAACACCCTTATAACACTGTACTATACATACGAAAATTAATTAATCTAGATGTTATATCAGAACTAAAGTCATCTGATTGCACTATACCAGGCAGTCCGGTAAAAATTCTTTTCTTAAACATCACCAACATTCAAGCACTATAATAGCAAAATAATTCATACGCAATAAAAATTAAGGTTTATACTTATACATAACCATTATTTTAACATTTACATTCCTATTCCTTATGATAATATACATACCATACCTAAGCCTTATCCTCACCTTCCATCATCCTCCATATCTATATGCAAAACTCGCTGAATTTTTCTGACTTCGAAACCTGCATGTAGTCACAATACTATGCGCTGAGCATTAAAAATGTCTAGTGGTAGAATACATATCCCAAACTTTGCTATCCTAATCACATGCATGCATACACAAGCTTATTTATTTCTCGTATTATACTATCATTAACTCTTTTAATATTGCTACCTCGATTATCCATCAATTACTAGAATTGGCTATTATTATGCTAATTGAAATTTTTCTCCTTAAAATGTTATTTTTTGCCACTTTACACTTTACAAATAATTTCACTTAAATTTTGTTTTCACTTGGGAATGAATCTTCATACTTTTATTCATTACACAATCATTTAGTCATTCAAACATGTATTCATTCAGTCAGTCATTTAGATATTTATTCGAAAATTTTTATTCATACATTTAGTAATTCATTTCAAGTCAATTTCTTCATTTTGCCAATAGTATAATTTCAAAAGAAACCTCTAATCTAAATATACGAGACATGAACCCCACATATTAACAATAATGCACTAAAGAATGACCTTGAAGGACCACTCCAACACTTTCAGTGAACAATTCACTGCACTATAGGAGACAATCACAAATCTACCATAATAAAATAAGTTGTCATGACTTGCATTGCGGTATGGGTGTCCCTATGGCTATCCAATTATATCATAAGCTAGATTAACTACCAGACTACTACTAAGGGCAATAATTAGTTAATTATCTTAAATCCAATCTTTGTATTTTAATACTTTCACTTACATTTACATTTCAACACACTAGTTACTCAACATATTCATCATTTTTGCAAATTTCATGAATTATCTCATCATAATTCATCTTTTTTGCACACTTCATGAATTATCTTACTATAATTCATCATTTTCACTTTAAACATAATATAACTTCACACTCTGAAATATTCACACATATTCTATAAATCTCAAATAAATTCATGGACACTTCTTCTTATGTCTAAATTCATTTTATGCCGTTAAACATCATGTACACATAAAATATACTCTAGTATACACTAAGAGATCATTCGGCTAAGGTAAGTCTCACCTTACAAATTCTTTTAATTTCATTTAAGTATTTTAAATATCATTTTAAAAGACCTTAATCACTTTTCTAAGCTTATATTCAATCAAGTATGCATTTAACACAATTTCATAACCATACATTAACATATTAGGATATTCATAATTCATATTCACTTGGATATCAATTATAACACAAGATATCCTCAAATCTATATACCTACACTTTGGTTTATATAATCACTTGCCATTTCATACCATATTCACAAATATTTCATTTACATTTATACTTATCACTACACATCTTTTCTTATCACCTTTTTATATCGATAAACTTTAATTGCATTTAAGTTGGTAAAGTACATAACCATCATTACAATTTCATTTTAATTAATTACACCACTTAGACAAACTTATTTATCCCACTTAATTCAATTATTTGTTATATACCTATTCATTTTATATTTTTGTTTCTTATTTAACACTAATATCATTAATGATAATTTAGCCTCATTAACTTGACCGTTCTACCTCTTTAATATCCGTTT
>JBBPFJ010000483.1:0-97286 GCA_037975025.1 Excoecaria agallocha
CTTAAGGCCCGACCTAGCATCCTCGCTGATACATCGGTCCGGCACCGGCTCTGATACCAATTGTAACATTCCCGGATCGACCTCTTATCGATATTATCCATTTTGGGCCTTAGCTCTCACGGTTTTGTTTTTGGGTATCCCCAAAAGGCCTCGACAAGGGAGAGGTATCCATAGTCTTATACGGCCTACTTCATTCTCCTCTCCAACCGATGTGGGATTAGGACTTAATCCATCCCCCTTAGGGCTCGACCCAGCGTCCTTGCTGATACATCGGTCCGTCACTGGCTCTGATACCAATTGTAACATCAACGGATCGGCCGCTTGTCAATATTGTCCGCTTTGTGCCTTAGCCCTCATAATTTTATTTTTGGGTGTCCCCAAAAGGCCTCGACAAGGGAGAGGTATCCATAGCCTTATAAGGGCTACTTCATTCTCCTCTCCAACCGATGTGGGATTGGGACACAATCCACCCCGTTAGGGCCCGTCCCAGCATTCTCGCTGATACATCAGTCTGGCACCAGCTCTGATACCAATTGTAACATCCCTGGATCGATTGCTTGTCGATATTGTCCACTTTGGGCTTTAGCCCTCACGATTTTGTTTTTGGGTGTCCCAATCCCACATCGGTTGGAGAGGAGAACGAAGTAGGACTTATAAGTGTATGGATACCTCTCCCTTATCGAGGCCTTTTGGGGACACCTAAAAATAAAACCGTGAGGGCTAAGGCCCAAAGCAGACAATATCGATAAGCGGCCGATTCGGGGACGTTACAATTGGTATCAGAGCCAGTGTCGGACCGATGTATCAGTGAGGATGCTTGGCCGGGCCCTAAGGGGGTGGATTGTGTCCCAATCTGACATCGATTGGAGAGGAGAACGAAGTAGGCCTTATAAGGCTATGGATACCTCTTGCTTATCGAGGCCTTTTGGGGACAACCAAAAACAAAACCGTGAGGGCTAAGGCCCAAAGCGGACAATATTGACAAGCGGCCGATCCGGGGACATTACAATTGGTATCAGAGCCGGTGTCGAACTGATGTATCATTGAGGATGCTGGGTCGGGCCATAAAGGGGGTGGATTGTGTCCCAATCCCACATTGGTTAGAGAGGAGAACAAAGTAGGCCTTATAAGGCTATGGATACCTCTCCCTTATCGAGGCCTTTTAGGGACACCCAAAAACAAAATTGTGAGGGCTAAAGCCCAAAACGGATAATATCGATAAGCGGCCAATTTGGGGACGTTACAATTGGTATCAAAGCCAGTGCCGGACCAATGTATCAGCGAGGATGCTGGGCCAGGCCCTAAGGGGGGTGGATTGTGTCCTAATCCCACATTGGTTGGAGAGGAGAATGAAGTAGGCCTTATAAGGCTATGGATACCTCTCCCTTGTTGAGGCCTTTTGGGGATACCCAAAAACAAAACCATGAGGGCTAAGGCCCAAAGCGGACAATATCAACAAGCAGCCGATCCAAGGATGTTACAATATCTATCCGATTAGATTGAGAAAATTTTTGCCGGATACTCTGCCCTGTTTCAGTATATATGCAAGTACCAAAGCTTAAGCTAACTTCTTTTAAACGCCTATAATACTTTATAGATGTTTAAATAAGGGTGTAATAATGTTATAAGTGCATGTGAATTTTTTTTATCAAATTATGACTTATAAATGAATTATACTTGAACATGAGCAATTGCATGCACATGATCTAATTGATGCTTTTTTTAAACTTATACATATTAATGTTATGCATGCATAGTATTGTAACTAGACTTCAAGGGTATAGAGAAGAATGCCTAAATACAAATATGCATAAATATAAGTATATGATTAATTAAGAATAATACACACACACCCACACACACTCAATGATGCTTATTTACATGAATGCAATGAGTGAATTGACATAAGAAGTGAAATAATGGCTGTGTATAGTACCTGGTAGTGGATAAATAAGCATACCTATAGGGTAAAGTTTGCAGTTACCTTAGTCTTGACCCAATTTGGATCCTTCATTTTTCTTCCTTTAGTTACTCACTCTTGACCTAGTTTGGGTCCACATATTGAAACCTTTGGCTATTTATAGGATTGATACCTATAGGTATCTACATGACTAATATCTTCGGGTATCCTCTGTACCCATTATCCATGCTCATAGAGCTTAGGCAAACATTTACAAGAATATGAGAATGAAAGTAAAAATGTTAAATGACTAATTTTCTTATGATGAAAAGCAATAAAATAGTTTTCTATAAGTAAATCTACATATTTACAAGTGAACTTACATTGTAAAGCAGTAAAGATATTACTTTATCATGCTTTAGTTACTTACTATTATTATTATTATTATTATTATTATTATTATTATTATTATTATTATTATTATTATTATTATTATTATTATTATTATTATTATTATTATTATTATTATTTACTCAATATCATCTCATTAATTGTTGGAGATTATGTAGTTGTATGTTTGTATGCCTGAATATTTGTGGATGACCACTGTGAGTGGTTGTTCGAAATTAATATTCGCCACTAAGATTTATAATGTTTCCACAAGGATAAGACTTGCTTGAGAAAGGTCAATACAAGGATAAAGTCAAGGATAAGGACTAGAGTACCTCAAAGTATATTCCTTTTGTTAATGTTTTATAAGTACCTAGCCTTTGTAAAGAACACTGTAATGTAATTGTAATGGGTAACATTAGTATTGTGTAGTGTGATAATACTCACAACGTATATGTAAATAATATAATTGTGGATATACAATGTATACTGTAATTGGTAGATGATATATATATATATATATATATATATATATATATATATATATATATATCGCAATACATGAATTGTTATGATGAGATAATGGTATGCTTAGCAGGGTTAGCCTTCTAGATGAGGCATTACAATCACATACTTTTTTTCACTATTTTTGTTGAATCATTTTATGATAATGTCATTTATGTTCTCAATATAACTTGGTATGTAGGCTGAGACATCAATTTCAAGGAAAAGAACTAGGAAAAATAATGACAATGGTGATAGATCAACTACTTTGATAGAGAAGATGTAGAAGAGTGAAGATGAGTTGATAAAGGTTATCAAAATTGACTCAAAAAAAAGAAAAGTATTACTTTTAACAGGATCAACACATTTTTTTATTTACTAATATAAGTAATAGAGCTTATTTTAAATTTCTTTACATTTGTTTTAGGGAAATGGGATTGGTCATTGGTGCATAAAAGTCACAATTCAATGAAGGGCAAATGAATAACATAAAAGAAGGTTCAAAGAGTTTTCAATATGTTGATAGCATAAAGAGGAAAGATGAACTTGATGATGCTTAAAGGAGTAAAGATGAATTTGGTGAGGCTTACAATAGGAGAGAAAAGAAGCCAATGATGCTTATAGGAGGAGCTAAGATAAATAATGCAAGGAAATTTGATAAGGGTTTTTAGATATGGCTTACTACTAAAGAAGGGAATAAATAGCAATCAAATACTAAAGGGAATACAAGTGATGGTATTGACAAAGGTAAATTGATTGGATAGCAAGTTATGTTAGAAGGGGAAAAAAGAACTATTACTAAGGTTAAGGTAAGGTTAAAGTTTCAAGTCAACAAAAATCTCCCAATACCTAATTAAGTATAATTGATGGGTTAAGCAAGGTTACTAGAGACCACCTAGTGTAAGTATAATGTGTTCTTATATACTTATAAAACTAAGTTATATAAAATGCTTTGATGAGATTCATATTAACTAAATGTGCTATTGTTATGATGTAGCCTAAAGTTAAAGCAAATAAAATTGAAGAATATGAGGTACTAGCAAAGAGTTATGCAATTTCCTCTCAATAATTAAATCTCATTCTAATAGCATGGACCTTAACATGGGTATGAGAGATGTGATATTTTGTTGTTGATTCAAGATATTAAACTTTTCTCCATTATCATTTTTTTATTGCCAAATACATAATGGAGCATTATGATTATGCTTTATTTGGCATTTTTCTTTTGGAAGGCTTATCATATAAGCAAGTCTATAATGTTACTATTACAGATGTATATAGTAGCTTCCATGTATAGTTAATTAGCTTTCTTGTTTAGAATATTCCTAATTAGGCTAATTGATTTAGTTTCCATAGATGTTAGCAATATACCTATATAAATCTCTATAATTATTGAAGAATAAGTGAGAGAAAACCTTTTTTCCATATTCTTGTTTGCTTACATGGTATCAGAGTAGATTTTCAGGGATTGAATCTGTGCTTTATCGAATCTATTTTTTCCTATACTTATGTAGAGGTATTGTTCTCTTTGGGTCACATATTTTTGGTGACTGCTTTGCATCATCATCGATCAAAGGAGAAGCATGATTGTTAGTTCGGCCATCTCCTAACTTTTGCTGATCGAATTCCTTGCGAGTGATCATTATGCACCAATTGAAGTTTATTGCTCTTTGTCATGCGCCAACAAGTGAAAATGTGTGAGTTATTCGATGGTCTTCTGATTTCATCCCCAACACCGATTTACCGTTTCCAACATTGCTATGGTGTCTCTTTGGTGTTTGGATTTGGCTTTATGTTGGGGTACTTTTGGCTTTGTTTTGGGTACTAATCTGGAACTTAGGTTGGCATTTAAGAATTTTTTATTGGCATTTTTTAAGGTACTGCTGATGGTGGATCTAGGTTCTTTAATTTTTTTATTATCATGATATTTGGTTGGTGGTGTTCAGTTTATGGGTGTTGCTCTAAGTTTTCTTTTTCTTATTTGGAGCTTTATTTTGGATTACTAGTCAAATGGTGGATACATGGAAGTTTGTTGAAGATAGTAAATCCAATGTTACTAAAATTATTTTAGTACTTACCAAAATAACTGAGCATAAATTAAATGGATCTAATTTTTTTAGAATAGAATAAGAAAAT
This sequence comes from Excoecaria agallocha, assembly GCA_037975025.1. NCBI lineage: Eukaryota > Viridiplantae > Streptophyta > Magnoliopsida > Malpighiales > Euphorbiaceae > Excoecaria > Excoecaria agallocha. The sequence goes on from JBBPFJ010000483.1 coordinate 4,931, forward strand.
AAGTGTCTATTACGAAGTGTTGGAAAAGATGATCATTTAATTGAAGAACCCTCTACTAATAAAACTTGGCTTAGAGATGATATTCGCTTGTTGTTCCAAATTACGAATTATATTAAGAGTGAACGTTTAGTAGATCATTGTGAGTATGTTAAGGAGCTAATGAATTATTTAGCATTCTTATATTCTTGTAAAGGCAATGTTAATCGCATTTATGATGTTTGCAAAGCTTTTTTTCTTGCTGAAAAGGATAATGCCAAGTCTCTCATAACTCATTTCATGGAGTTCAACAAAACATAAGCTAAATTGAATGTTCTTTTTCCACTTAGTATGAACATTAAAAGCCTACGAACTCAGAGAGAACAAATGGCTATCATGAGTTTTCTGGCTAGTCTTTTTGCTAAATTTGAGTCTACAAAATCTTAGATTCCCTTTAGTCTTGATCTCACTACTCTTCAAGATGTATTTAGTAGATTGTTACAAATCAAAAAGAATGCTCAAACTGCTCACCAGCTTAGTGTCTTAGTTGTTAAAGGAAGAGAGGGAAATGATCTTGGAAAAAAGAATAATAAGAGAGGAAACAATATTGTCTACTATTAGTACAAGGAACTTAGGTACACAAAGAAGTATTGTAGAAAACTACAGAATCGTAATCAAAGAATCCAAACTGCCAACATTGCTACATCTAGTTCATCTATTGAAAAATCTATCTATCTCAATTAATGAATATGCTTAATTTTAGGAACTTCTGAAGGAATCTACTCCGGTTACATCTATTGTTGATATAGCTAAAACATGTTTTGTTTCCTCCTTAAATAAATGAGTCATTGATTTATATGCCATGGATCATATGACAGTTAATCCCCATACATTCTTTTCCTTTTAGTCATATAGAATATCTTCTCCTATAATGATAGCTGATAAATCAACTTATATTGTCGAGGGCTCTGGAGTGTTTAAACTCACTTCCTCTATCACTTTATCTTCAGTATCAAGCTTACCTAATCTTTCCTTCAATTTGGTTTCTGTAAGCAAACTCACTAAAGACCTAAATTGTTGTATCTCATTTTTTCTTGATCATTGTCTTTTTTAGGATCTTATGACAAAATGGATTATTGATAAATGACATGTATCTGATGGTCTTTACATTTTGGATCAGTGGACACCTCGATCTATTTCTTATTCTAGTGTTACTTTTTCTTTTGAAGCACATTGTCGGTTGAGACACCCTTCTTTGCCTACTTTAAAGAAATTATGTTTGCAATTTCATGATGTATCATTGTTGGATTGTAAGTCTTATTATTTTGTAAAACATCATCATAGCTCGTCAAGTCCTAGAGTTAATAAACGAGTTGAATTTGCTTTTGAATTAGCATTCTAATGTTTGGATCATTATTTTGTTGTGTCCAAACAAAGGTTAAGTTATTTTATCACTTTTATGGATGAATTTTCTAGAATGACTTGGATTTATTTTATTAAGAATTGTTTAAGGCATTTTCTCATTTTTTTTTTGCTTTTTATGTTGAAATTAAGACTTAATTTTATATGTCTATGCATATATTGAGAAGTGTTAAAGCTAAGGAATATGTGTCAGAATCATTTCAAGCTTATATGACCCAACATGGTATCATTCATCATTCATCAATCATCACATGTTGATATACCTTCTTAAAATGGCATGGTTAAAAGAAAAAATAGACATCTATTTGAAACTGCATGAGCTTTATTATTCCATATGAAAGTTCCTAAGCAGTTTTTGGGTTGATGCCGTTTCAATGTCATGTTTTCTAATTAATTGGATGCCATCTTTGGTACTGAATGGTGATAGCCCTGTCATGTTCTCTTTCTTACAAAGTCATTATTTCCATTAGAGCCACGAGTATTTGATAGTACTTGTTATATTCATGATGTACAATCCTAGTTTAAAAAATTGGATCCTAAAGCCTTAAAATATATATTTTTGGGCTATTTTTATCTCTAGAAGGGGTATCAATATTACTCTCCAGATCTCAAAAGGCATTTAGTCTCAATAGATGTAGTCTTTTTAGAGAAAATGCCTTTCTCATCTGAAAAGTCGGCTTTAATGGGTCAGGCGAGGAAGATGGATGGATCAAGCTCTAAATCATCAGTGGACAATTTTAATGAGAAGTGGGATAATGATGATTCTTCTCATATTAAGAATTCTATTCCAGACAAGCCATTAATTATTCAACTTTATTCAAGAATACCAATCCTTTATGATACATATCCTGTACTATAGTCTTTTTCATCATTAGATCCACCATCAAGTGATTTTGATCTTCTTATTCGTCTCCATAAAGGTAAATGTCACTATAAATCTACTTATTCCATTGACAATTTTGTTTCATATGATCACTTATCTCCTCTATCTAGTACTTTCATTGCTTCTCTAGACTCTAATTTCATACCTACAATAGTTAAAGTAACTTTATCTCATCACAAGAGGAGATAAGGGCCTTGAATGATAATCATACTTAGAAGTTAGTGGATTTGCCACAAGAAAAAAAGATAATTGGATGTTGATGGGCCTTTGCAATCAAAGTTAATCCTGATGGTTCTGTGGTTAGACTTAAGGCTAGGATTGCGGCCAAAGGCTATGCACAGACTTATGGAGTAGATTACTCTGATACTTTCTTTCCTATTGCAAAGTTGACTTCTATTTGCATCTTTATATCTATTGTTGCTTCTCAGCATTAGGCATTACATCAGCTAGATATCAAGAATGTTTTTCTCTATAGAGATCTTTAGGAAAAAGTCTATATGGTGCAACTAATTGGTTTTGTTGCTCAAAGGAAGTATGGTAAGGTCTGCTATGAAGAAATATCTGTATGGACTAAAGTAGAGTCATTGTTCTTGGTTTGGAAAACTCATGAAGGTAGTCTAATAGTTTGGGCTAAAAAAGAGTTCGCATGATCATTTAGTTTTCTACAGATAATCAAAAGCTGGCATTATTCTTTTTGTTGTTTATGTTGATGATATTGTAATTACAAAAAGTGATTCTGAAGGTATCTCTTTACTTAATTTTTTCATGCATAGTAGATTTCACACTAAAGTCTCAATCTAACTAAAATATTTCTTGGCAGTGGAAGTCTCAAGAAGCAAGAAGGGAATTCTTCTACCATAAAGAAAGTATGTTTTTGATATGCTTGTAGAAATTGGCAAATTAAGAGCCAAGCCATGTAGTAATCCTATGGTTCCCAACATGCATTTTACAAAAGATGATAGTGATCCTTTTGATGATCTAAAAAGATACAAGAGGTTAGTTGGAAAGATGAATTATCTCACAATGACTTATCCAAATATTGCATTTGTAGTAAGCATGATTAGTCAGTTTATGGCTACTCCTAAAGTCAAGTATTAGGAAGTTTTAAAGATCTTATGTTATTTGAAAGGTTCAATTTGATTACATATACTATACAGTAATCATGGGCATTTCGGTAATGAGTGCTTTGCTGATATTGATTGGGAAGGTTCCAAAAGTGATAGGAGGTTAACTACTAGCTATTGTATTTTTGTTGGAGCAAATTTACTATCTTGGAGGAGTAAGAACCAAACTATGGTATCTAGATATAGGGCAAAGTCTGAACATAGAGTTATATCGTATTCTACTTGTGAGATTTTATGGATTTATCATTTGTTAGCTGAGATTGGTTTGAATTCTTCATTACTAGTAAAACTGTGGTGTGATAATCAGGATGCTTTTTATATTGCTTCTAATACAGTGTATCATGAACAAACCAAACATATTGAACTATTATTTCAACTGGATATGTGAAGATAAGAGAACAATTATGTTATTTGTTTACAAAAACACTCAATGGACCTTGAGTGAAGTATCTGTGTAAGGCATGATTGCTATATTTGGTCTAGCTTGAGGGGGAGTGTTACAAAATGTATATAGTAGCTTCCTTGTATAGTATAGTAGCTTTCTTGTTTAGAATATTCCTAATTAGGCTAATTATTTTAGTTTTCATAGATGTTAGCAATATACCTGTATATATCTCAGTAATTCTTAAGGAATAAGTGAGAGAAAACCCTTTTTCCATATTCTTGTTTGCTTACAATTTTAATTACTTATGAACTTAGATTATCCCTTATTTTGATTACTAATTATTGTAGACACCGGGTCCTAAGGCAGCCTAGATTTGAGTTACCCATTAATGAGAAGAAATTCCTATTTTAAATGGAAAGCGAAAACTTCGAGTTCCATTCATGATTATCACAAGTTTTCCCAATATTTTTGTGTCTTAATTTTTCATTTCTATGGCATGAGAAAAGAGCCTGAAAAATATTGGTTATTGGTTTTTAGCCTTTCTAGTGATAAATGACCACCTGTCATTGATAGATGTCCATCTGTTGTTATCTTCTGCCTAGCCATCTCTTGCAGATGGCCTGTTTTGGCTATTTATGGTTATTTCCATAGACATTTATCTATGGGGATTTTCCAAAAGAGTCCCACATTTTTAAACTGAATCAAAATCTATTTTAAAGATCATGAGTTTCAACTAGATTTCAGGGGATTTGAGTGCTAGATTAATGGGAAACAAAAGTGGAAACAAAATCAAATTCTTTAATTCATATTTATAACTTAGGATATCCTGGGTACTTTTTGTTTACAATAGGCATAACTCTAGAATCATTTTGCTTTGGACTAGTGATTTGTTGGGATTAAGTGCTTGAGAATTACCTAGTCTTTTTAACTTTATTTTCTAAAGTGATTGCTTGCCTGAGTTATTCATTGTTGAAATTGCCACTTGTTGTCTATGCATGTTGGATTTGACTTTAAGAACTACATCAATGGAAATGTGGCACTTTTCATGTATGTTGGAATGCTTTCTTTATATTTTGTGATGTTAATTTTTGCCAGTGACCATGTTAAAGGTTAGCAAATTTTGGGGAAATTTGTTTTTCTCTTGATCTTCGATGTGCAAATTTGGGTTTGAGCCATGCATTTCAAGCTAGATTACATTGAAAGTTTTTCATGCATCCTAAATATACTTGGCTCTTATGTTTCACTGTACATTTTGCTTCAACTGCATTTCTGGCTACATTTGGTTATTTAGTTTGGTTCATAGGGCAAGTGCACCAATTTCTACCTCGTATTTTTTTAGCTGTAAATGCTTATGATATTTGAGTTCTAATTGGCCAATTGATCTTTGATTATAATATCTTAAGTGCTTCATGCTACTTTCATCTCTTGCTTAGGTTAGTTGTTTGCTTATATGTTATTTTATATAGACTTATTGTTATAATGCATTAATCAAGATTTGTTAAACATAACGAAACTCTAGGGCTATTCACTATGTATGTTGGATTTGAGTTTTAGGACTCCATAAATGGGAGGTTAGCATTATTTTTGTTGTTTTTCTTAAAAAATTGTTGAGTTTGATGAGAATGTTGTACCTCATTGGCCTTACTTTAGTTGTCAAATTCAATGCATATTTTGATTGACTAGAGTGTTATGCATATTTCTACTTTGCTTACCTAGCTTGATGCTCTCTGTGCTTGAGCAAAATGCCTTGATTGCTACTACCATTTGAACTTTTACATCAACAAGCATGCATTCACCCCACACTGGTAGGATTTTTTATTCACATACATTTGAAGGAAATGATCTTGTTTTGACCTATTGCCTTATGTTCCCCATGCTTTAATCTTGCTTTTGTACATTTCCTTATATGTCTAGCATAGGGCTTTTGCTTACAGTTCCTTACATTTGACTATAAAGTTTTGGCTTTTGATCATTTGATTATTTTATCCTGAGTTGATAAGATTAGGTCTAATAACTTGAGTTGAGGGGCAGGAAATAAATTTTAAAATTTAGAAAATTATGGTATATCTTGTTACATCAATGCAATATGAGTAATTAGACATTTAATTTTGGGATTGAATTTGGTTTTCAATCGAGCATGCAAGAGCTTCTTGCACTCCTATATTAACACTTGTCACCTAGCATACCTAATTAATAATTAGGCCATCCATTTTTTATGTTCTTAAGAAATGTTAAGTTTTAATTATTACATACTAGTCTACAATGCTCTAATGCTTTAATGTTCACATTTATTCAATAGGAACTTGTGTTTGCATCTGAGTAATCAATTTGTTGCAAGGAGAAATTTCACTCATTTTTGCATCTTATGCTTTAATTGTAAATTTTTGTAATTTCTAAGTTCTTCTTTTCCATTACTATCCTTGTTTACAATTTCTTCTAGTTTTAACAATGGCTTACTGATTCTGGTATTTGGATTTTTCATGTGTGTGAATTCTTGAGATATAGATACCCTAACAATAATCATATTTCCCTTATTCGTTTTTGCAATACTGTTCGAATTCAACGTTTGTTATGAGATCATTGTTGAATATTAACTATACGAGGAATAAGCAAGTTTTGATGCTATAATTATTGTTTGTCGAGGTATTGCCTATGCATTTGAACAATTGGCCTTTAGACTTGAAGTTTAGGAATTTAGCCAACTTGCTCCTGTTGTTTTATTTTGACAAAATTGCTTAGGAAAGCAGTTGGAAATTTTCTTAATTGTTTTCATTGACATTGCCAAGTTTGATGCCATTTTTTGTTCGAACAAACTATATTGTTTGCTGCCTACTGATCATCTGCTTTAAAGGACCTACACTCACATTATTGGATTTTCTATTGAAATTACATTGGTAGGATATTGATTTTGTTGAGACTTATTGCTTTGTGCCCTATGCTTCAGTTATGCTTTACATTGGTCATTAAGGGCACATGTCTCTTGGTAGCATTAAATGCATATGTGTTTAGTTCTTGCACAGAACTTGATTTTGTTCTTTCTTTGCAGTGGCCTCAAAGCAAGCTTGTGCTATGGTTGTACCACCAATATCTATATAGCCACCATCATCCAATCAACCTCCATCATCCAGCCAATAGGTCTTTTCAAGCAAACAACCCATTCCCAGCAAGAAAAAGAGAACCAAGGGTACTAAGGTCCCTAACTGGGTGCCAAAAGATCTTAAGAAGAGATATGCCATTTTTTCCACTTGTCAGTAGCTATCTTTATCCTATTTAGACATGGATTTTCTAGAAAATTTGGGCATCAAAGATGAAGTAGAAGAAATTATCGCCAATTTCTATTGGAAGAGATTATTTACCTGTAATGAGCTAGTATATCCTTAGCTTACAAGGGACTTTGTGTCCACTGTCGACTATAAAATATAACACCATCTGGAGTAAGATCCAAGATATGTCACTTTTATTTTTGATGGAAAGCCTTATACCTTGACATTTGTGCTTTTTAAGATATTCTAGGCTTTCTTGCTTACATTTTAAATGCTTTCTAGACTATGACAAGAATACGGTTTAGGAGGAAATTAAGTACCCACTCTCAGATGGTCAATATATACTGGGCATGACCAAATTCCATCATCTAAAGGATTATACTTTGAGAATTATGCATAGATTTATTTCCTTATCCCTCATGAGCCATATGAAATTAACATGGCAAGTCAACCTTCCAAAAGCCTTATTCTTAGTGGCCATGCTTCGAGGATACCCTATCAATGGTGCAGTATATTAGTGGCACAAATTGGAAGAATTGCAGCAATATCCAACAAAGTTAAAGAGAATCTCCCTTGGAGGATGGGTCATTATTATAGCCAAAGCTGTTGGCCACCCATTTGATAAGTGTAAGGCACTGTCTGAGATAGCCTCAATTGATAAAAAGCTCTTAAAAAACATGAAAGTTATCCTTGATGATGCTACTATGGAGCATGGCATCAAGTTGATTGGCAAGGAAGAATATCTAGAAAAGATGACCTGGAGCTTAAGCAACCCTCCACATGCTATAAACTAGGGACCAGTGACACTATCCTCTGCTTAATATGCTACATTAATTGAGAGGATAGATGCGTTGGCTACCAAATAGGATAAGTTCAAGGAGGAACAACGCCAAATGTTGATTGCTCTAATTAGTATGGCATCCAAACTAGATGCACTCTTTCCCTAACTTCCTCATCCTCCTAAAGCTTAATTTCAAGGAGTCCTCTACCCCTCTTTATTTTTGTGTTTATTATTATTGTCTTGTAGAGGGGATAAAGTTTTTAAAGTGTTGGGTATGATCGATGTCTAGCAAATATACTAGATCGGCTAGTAATATAGGAAAATATAATTAAGATCCCAAATATCGAACCCAAGGAAAACTGTGCAAGTGTAAAAGATTTTAGATTTTTAGAATGAAAACTTATGTGTAAAGAAGTAGAGAAATCATAAATTTGTAATGATGAAGAGTTAACTAAACTAAAAACAGAAACTTAAACAACTCAAGGTAATAAAAACTAATGAAAGTAAATAGAAGGCAAGTAATTAAACCTAGACTTAGACAAAGTAAATAATTAAAGTTGGTAAAAATCAATGATAAAGACAACTTCTGCTAAAGGACTATCCATCTTAACTAATATTGCAATGACTTAATTAAAAAGGAATATAAGTGATTATGGAAAAACCAGATAAATAAAGCCAGATATTTTAGTCAAAATATCAATTTAATCATTAAATATTATTATTAGGAATAATCTAACACTTAGCATAAAAATCCATTTTTAAAATCCTAGATATCCATTAGACTCTTTTTCAAGAAAACTTAACTTCAACCTATTTTCTGTTCAACTTTTTTTAGTCTTAATTCACTCTTAGTAATACATAATTATATCAAATTCAGAAAATAATCATGTATCAACACTAGTAAACCAACCCAAGAACATGCATATCATAGATCATGCTTAAATCAATCATTAATTATTAATTAAATAAATTAATAATCAATCTCAATACAATTAGAGATAAAAATTTGCTCAAAACTAAAAAATAATCAAACTTGCATTGAATTAAGCACAAACTAAGTCATTGCATTAAAAGTTTAAGGATTCAAGTATCCTTTAGCAAAAGTAAAGATAACTACTCACACTTCATCTTAAAAACTAAAGAAAAATAAATAAAATGATACAAAATCATAAAGTAAAGAAGCTCCCTTGATAATTCTCTATAGAAAATAAAAGTATAGCTTTAAACTCTAAGCTTTTATTCTTGAAAACTAAAATAAAACTAATGTAAAACTAAAGCCAAAATTCATACTTAAGTGGCTCCCCCCATTTTGGTGTCTTGAGCATCCTTTTATAGCCTCGAAAGAATAAGTTTTGTGCCTTGTAACTTCCTAAATCAATATGTAAAATAGTTTTAGCCAAAGAGGAAGTCTTTTATCATTAATTTGTATCAAATACTCAGAAGAGTGGCTTTAAATACTCATTTGAGTGATGAAATGCTCAGGAGAGTGCCTCAATCACTCGCTTGAGTAATTTTCTCCTGGGGTGAGTGACTTGTTCTTTGGGTGAGTGAATTCCTTCTTAGGCGAGTGACTAAAACACTCAGGAGAGTGTTTTTGCACTCGAGAGAGTGATTATTACCACTCAGCTGAGTGGTTTGCTACTATCCTTCATGAGAGAATTTTGCATTTTTTCCCAAATTTAAAATTTTGTCCTTTAACTTCTCCTTTCTTCAATTTACTTATTTTCTTCAATTAAGCCCTAAAAAACACCAAAACTAACAATTTAACCTATAAACACACAAATTAACTAATTAAACATAAAATCAACCAAATTAAAACTAATTTACTGATTTAAACACATAAAAACACACTAAAACATAGTATAATTCATAATTATCAAATACCTCACACTTTGTTTTTAGTCGACCCCGAGCAAATTTGAACAAACCAACTTTTCAAAATTATTAAACTTTAACCAAGAAGTATGCATTCCAAAATTATTTTTAGCAATTAACAATAGCAATTAACAAAATTCTAACTAGATTAAACTCAAACATGACCATATGAGCTAGTTTTCATGAGTGTGTGCAAGACCAATGAAAATTCATAATCAAGCTCTAGAATTGATGTACACCTAAGTGTACAAGTGGTTTCGCACTTGAAACTCCATATACACCATAGGCCTCTCCTTTAGCATCGGAACTCAAATGTCATCTTCGCTAAAAAACTCAAAAGAAAAACTTAAAATCACTTAGGTGTTAATTGGGTTGCAATGGGATTAAGCTGTTGGTTATCAAAGAATGGATAATAGATAATCAAAAAGATTAGCCACTTTAAACTTGAATAAATCAAACCCTCAAAAATTTAAGCTACTAAGCATAACCTTTTGTATTCTCAATTTCATAAACATTAAGGTCATCCAAAATAATACTGAAATTTATCTTAATTTACTTAATTTCACCACTTGAAAGAAGCCAAAATTTCTTACCCTTGTAAAACCCCACACTTAAAATTTTGCCTTATATAAGAGCTTTATTTTGATATTTTCTTTCTTTCTTTCTTTTCTTTTTCTTTTTCATTTTTTAATCCAACTCCATTGAAGGCAAAATCAAATTAAAAGCATGAATATCAAGGTAAATCAACACTGTTACTTGACTTCATTCTAAACCCTTGATAATAATCCCAAATCATCTTACTACACCTTTTATACTACCAAATTCCCATTAATCCATCTAAACTTAGAGTGGCAACTATTAAAAGAGGAGGTAAAAGCTATTTAGGCTATATGGTAATAGACATAGGTATAATAAGAAAAATTAAAATGGCATGCTTTTAATATGCCTCATTAGGCTCAAAATGGCTTAACAAAGGTCAATTGTATTAAAAGGTAAGAAAATAATCTTTTTATGGCTCAGTAAGAAAAATTGTGCCTAGGTCACTTTCTCAGTTGCTTGAGTTGCTTCTATGTTTTGAAGGGTGATGTGGAAGGTTTTAGTGCTCTAAAATTCCTTACTCAACTATTTCAATGCATTAGTTTTTCTTCTAATTTAAAACCAATCTTAAGTGTTCATAGAATAAAAACTAACAAATGTAAGCCAAATTGAATGTTAAACTAGCTAAAAAAATTCATTAAACAACATGCTAGTCTTAGTGCTAAACAAAGAATTTTGATTAATGCACATTCTAAGTTCAAGTTTAATAAGTTCACATTCTGATAATAAATTGGGGCAAACTAAGTTTAGTGCAAGCGAAGTGATAATTTTGAACTAACTACATTTCTAGCACAACTGAACAATTGAAACTAAAAGAACTATTATTACTACTAAGTTACAAAGTTATTAAAGTAACAATTAAAACAAAAACATAAAATTAAAACCAATTTACTAAAATTAAAATAGCAAAACAAAAATAATAATAAAAACAAACATATGAGATTTCATAAATAAAAGGGGAGTGCAAAATTGTCTACTTCCTATATTTTTTAAACAAAATTAACCTTAGCTTAAGCTATACCACCCTTCACAAAATTTTGCTGTCCTCAGCAAATCATATCACTATGATGGTAGTGGTGGTGGTGAATATCTTTTGCAAAAACTATGGATAAACTGCTTAAAATTCATCTTTAACTCAATAATGATATCTTTCATATTATCCATCCGTCCTTGGTATATATCCAATCGAGCATTGGCTTGATCCAAGCGAGCAAGTATTTGGAGCGTAGCGGCTTCTTCAGCTTGTGGTGCCTCTCGGTGCTTAGCTGCTTGATAATTATCTTCTTCCTCATTTTCCTCATCTTGATGCCTATCATCCTGAATTCGATTCAATGTCAAGTATTCACCTCTAGTTGTCCAATGGCGATGAGGTTTATGCCATAAAACCTTCATTTGCTTCAACATTGCAAAATCTATGCACTCAATATCACCTTCAAAAGGGTTCCCCAAGATAGTGGCAATCCATTCAATAGAAATTACCTTAACATTTGGAGGTTTCTTTTGTAAATCCTTAATCTTTTATGCTATAAATACTGCACCATTGATGCGAATTCCCTCAACCACGCACCTTAATAAAATAATTTATTTTAAATTTACCGTGCTGAGGTCGCCAAGGCAGTTGAAGATATTGATGGATAGATACTAGTGGAGAACACACAAGGCATGATCCTGTAAAGAGTGACATTTAAGCCTAATTCCTTTCCATGGAACTGGATTGATTAGATCTTAAACTAGTTCCCAATTCTCCTGTGAAGTGGCATTAGGAAATTCACCAATGGCATCCTCTAGAAAGCCTAAATATTCTATAAATTGAGGAAAATTAATTATATAACCCCTCCTTTCACTGTGCTAAGATCTTCCTCATCTTTAAAGTAACACTTACAAGAATAGATAAAATCTCTTGTAAGGGAAGGGTACACTTTTGGCCTTTTGTCAATGAAGTCCTCCCAACATATGTTTTTGATTAATGATAAGATTTCACTCCACAAGTTTCCATTAGCTATATCCAAGTAAAATTCACTCAAGTACACTGGCTTGGCATATGTGCATGCACTTAAGTATTCGTATAGTGATTGTTTCCCCTTATCCACAAATGCTGGAATGTATAAATCGAAAAATCTTAAAGCATCATCATGTCTAGCTTTCTTAAGAGCCATTACACAATTCAAAATAGCACGAATGAGTGAGTAACTTTAAAAGTTTAAGCTTGACACTAATGTAAACAAGTTCGTATAAGTTAAGTGTTGGATCGTGTCTAATGTATATTTGCACACTATCCCAAAGTGGAAGTGTAGTGATGAGAATAATCAATACACTATAGGGAGGAAATAAAAACATATTGTTACTTGAGCACAAGGTAGGTTGTGGCAAACTAATACCAAAATGTGACTAAAATTGATAGCTTAATACTTCTATTCAATAGAATGCAGTCACTTTAGCCTTATAGTCAAAGCATACTAAACATTGATATCAAAGTATAAATGAAAATTGAGAATGAGCTAATGATAAATGATTCTAGATAGACATAACATAAGCTAAGAAAATTCAAGCCAAAAATTTAAGTCTAGTCACTTAAGCATTTCATCAAACACCTTGTGTGCACAATTTGCCAAAGTTAGAGTAAGACCAATTTGAAATTTAAATCACACCAAAATTCACAAAACTCACCAATATCATACATATTAGAAGCTCAAAAGCAAAAGAATGGAAAAACAACTTGAATTAGGTCTTAAATGTAGGCTAATATTCATCCCTAATGAAACATAAATCCTAAGCAAAATAAGCATCCTAAACAAATAATCAATAATCAAGAAGTAGGAATTACTTGTTTGAAAATGAAGTAAGAAAGATTGAAAATATAGACTCGAATGAAGATTACTTAGGAGAGTAGAGTTGAATGATGGGTGAGTGAAAGAGAGAGTTTAAGTGAGTGTGTACAAGAGCGGGGGACGGGATTAATGTGGTGGGATTTTAAAACAAAGTGCTCAGGTGAGTGAATGGGGCCACTTAGCCGAGCAAGGTAATTCAGCTTTAGAGAGGGGCTAAAAATGGGTGGGCAAAAGAAATTATGTAATTTTGGAGAAGATCACTTGTGAGAGTGCCCAAGAGCACTCGACAGAGTGTCACTTTGTTGAAACAAAAGAGTCCAAAATGCACAAACCACTGAGGAGAGCAAATTCTTGCTCAACTGAGTGAACAAGCACTCCGGTAAGTGTCATGGGCAACTTGGTCGAGTAGGGAGGGGCTGCCTCATAGGCCATTTTCTTCTTTCAAAAATTTTTTTAACTCAAACTCCCAAGTAATGATTATTTATATAATTCTCTCAATTCCTACCTTAATTCAAACCTCTAAAGTCTAAATCAAATCGCATAAAATAACATTAAATCATGTTTTTAATTCACTCAACCTAATTAACCTTCATAAAATTCATGCCTCAAACCATAAGTTATATAACATCTCAATTATAATATGAAGCATAACTTACACAATTTCATTTTCACCTTAAACAATCAATCTTCCTTACTCACAACTCAATTAAAATCATGTCAAAATATCATGCAAACTCATAAATCAATTGACTCATATCAATAGCATATTAAACTCATTCAATAGACAATTCTCCCTTTAATTCATGAATCAACAAACAAAGAAAACCAAACTAAACCAAACTAACACCTAAGTAATAAAAACACTCCAAAACATAAAGACAAAGCAAAACAATAAAGATAGATATTCACCCAATAATTTAAAGCAAAAAGTCAAAGAATTAAAGAGCTTAGTTATGATTTTAGAACGTCCTTAGCTAGACCCTTGTATTAATCTCGAAATACTATGGTTGCCTCAGCAACCTCCATTTGCCCAACTCAATAAGATTTTAACCTATGACCATTAACTTTGTATTTATGCCCATCCTTTGAACTATTAATGGTGACTACTCTAAATTCATTACTTGAAAACACTTGATATAGTCCAAGCCATCTAGATTTTAATTTTCCTAGGAATAATCCCAATCGACTATTGTATGATAAAACCATCATTTCGGGAGCAAATTCTTTCCAATTTAATATCTTGTCATGCTAAAACTTCATTTTCTCCTTGTAAAGGGCTGCATTGTCATATGACCACTGTCAAAACTCCTCAAGTTCATTGAGCTATAACTTTCTCTTTTTTCCTGCACATTTCAAATCAAAGTTAAGTAGTTTTGTTACCCTGTATGCTTTATGCTCTAGTTTAACCAGTAAATGACATGCTTTTCCAAAAACTATCTTAAATAAAGACATACCTATAAGGATTTTATATGTAGTTTTATAGGCCCAAATAGCCTCATCTAACTTGTGATACCAATTTTTTCTAGAACTATTCATTATTTTTTCTAAAATTGATTTCAACTCCCTATTAGACACTTCCACTTGCCCATTTGCTTGAGGATGATATGGGGTTGTTATTTTATGCCTAACACCAAATTTTTTAAGCAATGTTTTGAATTGATAATTGACAAAATGCTTGCCCCTATCACTTATAATAACCCTTGGTGCCTCGAACCTTTCAAAAATATTCCTTCTAAGGAATTCAAGCACTACTCTAGCATCATATGTCCTAATTACTACTGCTTTTACCCATTTACTCACATAATCCACAATAACTAGGATATACTCAAACCCAAATGAGTTTGGAAATGGCCTCATAAAGTTAATACCCCCAAACATCAAAAATTTCTAATTCTAATACATTATTCATCGGCATCTCATCTCTCTTAGATATATTTCCTACACATTGACACCTATCATATATTTTTATGAAAGACTTAACATAAGTAAAAAGAGAAAGCCAAAAGAAACCTGACTATAAAATTTTTTGTGCTGTGTTGTTTGGTCCATGGTGACCCCTAACCTCTCCTTCATGACATTATTTCATAATATCCTCTTGCTCCTCTTTCAGAACACATCTTCTAAGTGCTTGATCCGGATAAATCTTGATTAAGTAAGGGTCATCCCAAAAATAGCACCTTGCATCCACTTTTAATTTCTTCTTTCATTGCCAAGTGAAATCTTTTGGAAGGTTACCTCCTATAAGATAATCGACAATATTAGCATACCAAGGAACCAAAGTTTCACAAGCATAAATATGTTCATTAGGAAATAAATCAAAATTTTTTTCCTTTTTCAATGTTAGCATGGTCCAATCTAGATAGATGGTTAGCTATAAAATTCTTAGCTCCTTTTTTATCTTTGATTTCCACGTCAAATTCCTACAATAGCAAAATCCATCTAATGAGTCTTAGTTTAGAGTCCTTCTTAGCAAAAAGGTACCTTAAAGCTGCATGATCCAACCACACCATGACTTTAGAACCAAGGAGATATGATCTAAATTTCTCAAAAGAAAATACTATCGCCAATAGTTCTTTATCTTTGGTGGTGTAATTCACTTGACCTCTAGTGAGTGACTCACATAGTAAATGGTGTGAAAAATCTTCTCCTTCCTTTGGCTTAAAATCGCTCCCACTGCATAGTTATAAGCATCACACATAATTTCAAATGGTAAAGTCCAATCCGATGATGTTATGACCGATGCTATGACTAGCTTTTATTTTAACAAGTTAAATGGAACATCTTTAAGCAATAAATTAGAAAGTGGTTTTACAATTTTAGAAAAAATCCTTAAGAAACCAATGATAGAAATCAGTATGACCAAGGAAACTCCTAATTACTCTAACACTCGTAGGAGGAGGTAATTTATCAATCACATATACTTTTGCTTTATGTACTTCAATTCCTCTCTCGAAGATCTTATGCCCTAAAACTATTCCTTCTTTTACCATAATGTGACATTTTTCCTAATTAAAAACAAGATTAGTTTCTTCACACCTTTCCAATACCAATGCAAGGTTAGACAAGCAAGACTCAAAATCATGACCATATAAAGTAAAATCATCCATGAAAACCTCTATGAATTTCTCAATAAAATCATGAAATATAGCCATCATACACCTTTGAAAAGTGGCTAGAGCATTACAAAAACCAAATGGCATTCTCATGTATGCAAATGTGCCAAAGGGCATCTGAATGTGGTCTTTTCTTGGTCTTCTGAGGTTATAGGTATTTTCATATACCCCGAATAACCATATAAAAAATAATAAAATCTATTCCTAGCTAACCTCTTTAACATTTGGTTAATGAAAGGTAAAGGAAAATGATAATTTTTAGTAGCATTATTTAACCTTCTATAATCTATGCACACTCTCCATCCCATTACTATGCATATTAGGATGAGTTCATTATTTTCATTAGTCACAATAGTCATTCCTCCCTTTTTTAAGCACACATTGGACCGAACTAACCTAATTACTATCGGTAATGGGGTAGATAATGCCTATATCGAGTAGTTTAAGTACCTCATTTTTTACCACTTCTTGTATTGCTGGATTTAGTCTCATTTGGATTTGTACCATCGGTTTGAAATCACTCTCCATGGATATCTAGGGTATAGAATAACTGGGGCTATTTCCTTTCAAATTGGATGTCTCCTAACCAATAGCTCCTTTATGCTTTTTCAATACTTCTATAAGTGTTTCCTCCTCCAAACCTGTCAACCGTAAAGAAATTATTACTGATTTTGCATTATCTTCTAAAAATATATATTTTAAATAAGAGGGAGGAGTTTTAAGTTCAAAATTATTTTCTCCTTTAGGAAGGAACGATTCATCCTCCTTTATTACTTCCTTTTTATCATCTTTTTCTAGCTCCTCTATCGGCTCCTTTTCTTTCTTTCCAACTTCCTTCTTATTCTTTTGATGCATTAAACAATCCTGAGTTCATCATTCAGTAGAATTTCCTTTTACTTTTCTTTTACACATTCTTGAACATCATCTATAAAGCAAATAGACTTTTGAAAGTCATAAAAGGGGTGCTTCATCACCTTATTTACTTTAAAAACCATTTCTTTCTCATTAAATCTTAAAGTAACCATTTATTCATGTACATCAATCAATGCCTTAACCATGTTTAAAAATGGCCTTCCCACTATCAATGGCACTTTACAGTCTTCCTCCATATCCATGACCATAAAATCAATCAAAAATATAAAATTTTCCACATTTACGAATATATCCTCAATATTACCCTTTGGTCTCTTTATAGATTTATCTACCAATTGTAGCATCATTTGGGTTTCCTTGATATCACCTAAATTCAATTTCATACAAATTGAATAAGGTATAAAATTTAAGCCAGCATCCAAATCACATAATGCATGACCAATAAAATTTCCTCCTAATTCACATGGTAAAGTAAAACTACCAAGATCCTCTAATTTTTTTAGAAATTTTATTAATTAAAATTGCACTATAATTTTTAGATAATTAAATTGTTCCTACACCTTCTAGCTTTTTCTGATTAAAACATAGCTTTTTCATAAACTTAGTATATTTAGGCATGTGTAATAAACCTTTATCAAATGATAAATTTACATGTAAATTTTTAAACATATCTAAAAATGTAACTAACTATTCATTATATTTTTCTTTCCTAGCTAGAGATGGATAAGGTAATTTAGACTCATCAAGCACAGTAAAAATAAGCTTTTCTTTAGCATTACATTTCTTAATAGTATAAGGTATATGATTATTAATTTTAGGTTAAAAAACACTTACCTTCGTTATTGGTTTCACAACTTGTGAGGAATTCTTACAATTTTTAGCTTTCTTTTTACCTTTTTTCCACTTCTTAAAGTGATTGCCATAGCTTTTTCCTTTGAATTTTGATCCACATTAGATGGAAATATACCTTGAGCATTATTGGAGAGAGAATTTACAAGTTTCCCTATTGATTTTCTAAGTTCCTAATGAAAGCATCTTGGTTTCTTATCCAAATATCTTGAGATTTCTATCTAGCATCTTAACTAGCCATGAATGTGAATTGGGTTTTCATAAATCTAGCAAACATCTCTTATAAGTTATGTTTCCTATCTTATTGGGGTAGCAGTATTGGGCTTGAGTTGGATGTGATTGATGGTTATTGTTATTGAAAGCTATATTTTGGTTAAATGGGGCCTTAGGTTAAGGGTTTGATATGGATGTTTGGTTCCCTTCTATCCATGAAAAGTTAGAATGATTTTTCCACCCCGAATTATAGTTATTACCATAAGGGTTCACAGTATTTACATCCTCTACTACTGGACCTAAACCTTCTCTATTTTTAATTTTAGGTGCTTCTTATATTTATCCATACATTTTACTGTTTAAAGCAAACACATTTTGCATCTTTAGCACATTTATTTCCTCTAAGTATTCATTCCTCATCGACTCTATTTATGCCTAAGCATGGCTACCTTATCTACATTATGTAATTCTTCCTTCTTTTGTGTGGCCCTAGAGTTTACCTATTGAGTATCATTTGTTGCCATCTCATCAAGGAGTAGGAAAGCTTCTTCAAGGATCTTGTTCATGAAACTTCCATTAGAAGCTGCATCTACAAGAGACCTCGTGGCTTAATTCACACATGCATAAAAAATAAACATTAGTTAATGCACAACAATTTCATGGCCTAGACAACTCTTTAGAAGTCTTTTAAATCTTTCCTAAGCCTTATGGAATGGTTCCTTATATAACTGATGGAAATTATGAATGTTGTTCCTAGTAGTGGCTATTTTGGTGTAAAGAAAGAATCGACATAAAAAATTTTCTTACATTTGTTACCATGATCAAATGGATTGACTTGGTAGCATTTTCAACAAATCCCTTGCCTTACCAATGAGAGTAAAAGGAAACAACTTAAGCTTAATAGCATCTATGGACACATTTGGTATTTGCATAGTATCACTAATCTCAAAGAAAATATCCAAATGTTGAGCTGGATCCTCTATTTTTAATCTTGAAAACTGAATCTTTTGGACCATAGCATTGGTAGCGAGTTTTATCTCAAATTGTTGATTATGAGGTATCCTAATGGTTCTATAATTCTTATTTTACCTAGGGATAGCATAATCTCTAGTGGTTCTAAATCTAAACTCATCCCTTTAAACTTGGTTTTGGTTAACTTCCCCTTCTATCCTAGGGTGTGTATCATTTATAAGTGGGTTAATGCAAGGTAGGTCATCATCATTAAGAGGTGGGTCTACACGTATCCCTTGATTATTCATAGTGGCTCTTAATCTCCTAATCGTATGATATTTCCTCTTAATTTTAGGATCAATAGGCAAAAGTGGATCATCTCTTACCATAAACTATTGACACCTGTAATGAATAAAAGAATAAATAAAATAAAAGAATAAAGAATAGAAAGAGAAGAAAAAACACACAAAATCCACTTAAAAAATCTAAAACAAATAAACAAATGCCTATTTTCCCGGCAACGATGCCAAAAACTTAACTTGTATCTAGCAAATGTATTAGATTGGCTAGTAATATAGGAAAAAAGATTAATAACCAAAATATCAAACCTAAGGGAAATTGTATAAGTATAGATTTTTAGAATGAAAACTTATATGTAAACAAGGAGAGAAATCCAAAATCTGTAATGATAAAGAGTTAACTAAATGAAAAACATAAACTTAAACAACTTAAGACAACAAAAACTAATGCAAGTAAATAGAAAATGAGTAATTAAACCTAGACTTAAATAAAGCAAATAATTAAAGTTGGTAAAATCAATAATAAAGTCAACTTCTGCTAAAAGACTATTTATCTTAACTAATATTGCAATGACTTAATTAAAAAGTAACACAAGTGATTATGGAAAAACTAAATAAATAAAGCTAGATATCTTAGTTAAGAATATCATTATAAGCATTAAACTTTCTTGTTAGGAATAATCTAAAACTTAGTGTAAAAATCCAGTTTTAAACTCCTAGATATCCATTAAACTCTTTTTTAAACAAACTTAGCTTTAACCTATTCTTAGTTCAATTTTTCTTAGTCTTGATTCACTCTTACCAATACACAATTATATCAAATTTTAAAAATAATCATGTATCAACACTAGTAAACCAATCCAAGATTATGCATATCATAGATCATACTTAGATCAATCAATAACTATTAGTCAAATAAATTAATAAGCAATCTCAAAAGAATCAAAGATAAAAATTTGCTCAAAACTAAGAAATAATCAAACATACATTGAATTAAGCACAAACTAAGTAATTACAATAAAAATTTAAGGAGTCAAGTATCCTTTAGCAAAACTGAAGAGAAATTCTCACACTTCATCTTAAAAACTAAAGAAAAATAAATAAAACAATACAAACTCATAAAGTTAAGATGCTCCCTTGATAATTCTCTAGCAAAAACCAAAGTATAGCTTTAAACTCTAAGCTTGTATTCTTGAAAGCTAAAATAAAATTAATGTAAAACTAAAACTAAAATTCATAATTAAGTGGCTCCCCCTAATTTTGGTGTCTTGAGCAACCTTTTATAACCTCCAAAGAAGAAGTTTTTATGCCTTGTAACTTCCTAAATCAAGTTGTAAAGAAGTTTCAACCAAAGATGAAGTCTTTTATCATTAATTTGTATCAAATACTCGGAAGAGTGGCTTGAAATACTTAGCTAAGTGATGAAATACTCATGAGTGTGCCTCAATCGCTTGGTTGAGTGATTTTCTACTGTGGTGAGTGAGTAAAATACTCAAAAGAGTATTTCTACACTCAAAAGAGTGATTATTACCACTCAGTCAAGTGGTTTGCTACTGTCCTTCATGAGAGAATTTTGCATTTTTTCCCAAATTTAGAATTTTTCCCTTTAACTTCTCCTTTCTTCAATTTACTCCTTTTTTTCAATCAAGCCTTGAAAAATCAACAAAACTAACAATTTACCCTATAAACACACAAATTAACTAATTAAACATAAAATCAACCAAATTAAAACTAAATTAACTAATTTAAACACTTAAAAACACACTAAAACATAGTATAATTCACAATTATCAGGGTAGGGAGCATTTATTATTGGGATTGAAGAGCATTACTTTTCTTGTGAATTTTAAAGATTGAGTTTTTGATGACTAACCTTGATGATTCTATGAAGAATTTAATTTGTTAAAAAATGTTGTTGACTTTTGATAAAGATATTTTTGTGAATATTTCTGAAGATTCTTTTGTGCACATTTTGTTAAGGATGACAAATGGCTTTCAAGTGCTTATTTTGGGAAGTCTTTTGAACCACGATCTTTATGTTTTTAAGTTTAAAGTTTAAAGCTATCTTAGTACATTTTATATTTTTGTTTTGGATTATTTAGTAAATTGTTGAGTTTAAATTCCAAATTTCAGTTTCCTTTAGTTTAAGTAGTTATCTTAGTTTAAATTTATTTATTGCTTTATGTTATCTTTTACCCCTACTTTTAGTCATTTTATTTTTTAGTCTTTAGTTTTTAGTTATTTTAATTGTCTTACATTTTAAGATTTTTTGCTGTTGTATGTGTCTACTAAGTTGTTGTTTTCATTCGCGTTTAGCCTAGTCTGCCTTTGATTATTCTTGAAAGAATCAGTTTGAACTTCAATTTGAGAACTGTTAGTTTAGAAAACCTAAATTAGCAAGAGAGTAGATGTGTTGCTTTAGCAAGAATTTTCTTAAAATTAGGCTTAAATTTGTTATATATCATCGATTACTATTTCTTTGTACAAGTTAGGCTATTTTTTCATGAAAAATGTTAACAAAAACTAGCATGTAAGAGCATTAAGTGAAGGAATTCTAGGATAGCTAGAACCTTCCTCATCACCCTTCAAAGAAAATATTCAACTCAAGCAGAATTAGAATATGACCTAGGCAACCTTTCTTTGGTAGTCACATTTGAAATGACTTTTATCCTACCTTATGTTATTTTTACCATTTCCTCCCCTATCTTAGAATTGGTCACTCTAGGTTGGGTAGTGAGTTACATTATGAATAATGGAATTATGCTATGCTTGATTAGTCAAGAGTGTTAAAACTTATTGAGAATTTTAGAAAACAATGGGATAGTATAAGCTGGGACTTAAAAATCTCAAAGCATTACTAAGTTAGAAGATTAAAAGTTTGATGGTACCCACCTTTGGTTCATTTATATAAAAAAATAACAAAATAAAAGTTATGTTGCAGAAATTTTATTTAGTTCCCTATTGCAAGAAATAAGTGTGGGCTACCTAGCATTTAAGAGGAAGTCAAATTGGTGAGCTAGTTGAAAAGACAAAAGTTTTAGCTCATTTTCCCTGTGAATTTATGAATTTGGTTATTTTCTTTTAAGATTCATTCCTTAGTATTAATTAGTAAAAGTAGCAATCATGGAAAAGGGTGATTTGTCTTAAAAAAAGTTAGGTGGAATTCTTGGGTAGTGTGGTTGATTCTATTTTGTTAACTTTATCCTTTCTTTGAAGCAAATACCTTAGCCTTTCATTACAACCTTAATGTAAACCCTAGTGATCTTGTTTTTGCTCTGAGTTTTTTAGTGGAGATGACCTGCGTGGTTTCGGTGCTAAAGGAGAGGCCTATAGCTTTCCTGAGTTTCAAGTGTGAAACCATTTAGCAAAAAAAAAAATTTGCATACTTTTCTTTTTGCTCAATTGCTAAAATTCACTGTAGATTTTGGTTTTCAAAAAGTGATAAAATTGTTTAGCCTAGCACACACACAAGAAATTGGTCGATGTAGATTAGTTTGGGTCTTTTTGGTTGAATCAATTCATTTGAGTGTTTTTTTCTAAGTGTTATTCTAGCTCATCTGAATTTTCTTGTTCTGAGTTAGGGTTTGAATTTTCAAGAATGTGGATGATTCATTTACTTAAGGGCAAGCAAAGTCTAAGTGTGGGGTATTTTGATAACTCTAATTTAGTGTTTAGTTTTTAGTCTTTTTCGGTCCAATTTTAAGTGTCTTTTCAATGTCATTTGCTTTGTTTTGTTTAAATTCAATAAATTTTGTCCAAATATAGTAAATCATATCTTTTATACACTTTAAAGGACATTTGATGGGTTTTATGCTTAATTCTAGATTTTTCAGGTACCTCACGATTAGCAGCATGTAGTATTGATCGTGACCTAATGGCTTTTTGGCAAAATGCACCATTTCATCATGTCACAATTAGCAAATTTTTGGTGCTTACCATAACAATCTTCTTTAGTCTAAAATCGAGAAGAGAATACCTCACGATTAGCAGTAAATTGATATTGATCGTGAGGTATGGGAACTTCAGTTCGGAATGTAATGAAGGAGTATGTCATGATCAACAGGTTTTTAGTTAATGTGTGTAGTTTTAGTGTGTTTATTGAATGTTTTTAGTTTAAGTTTTATGGTTTGTATTTAAGTTTCTGTGTGAATTTATTTATTTTTTGTGTGTTTTATGTGATTTGTGTGTTTAATAGGTAAAAGTGGAGAAAATTAAAGAATGGCCAGAATTGAGTCTTGAAGAAGGTTAACTATCGCGGGCGCGGGAGGTGTTGCAAGTGCCATAAAGAAAGGAAGTAGAGGTTGAAGTTTCGCTCGCGATAGGGATCGCGGGTATGACAGAATTGGGGTAGTTATTTTAAAAAGATGCCTTGAGTCCCATGCACTTTCATCAAGGGTTGCATTCTCCTATAGAGGCACTTGAAGAGACATAAATCTTGAAATCTTATTTAAGAAGAATTTGGTTGAACATTGAGAGGGAGAGATAGACAATTACTTTTTAGAGAATAATAGTTCTTAATTTCTGATGATTGTAAATTTAAGTATAATTTATATTATCTTTTGAAGAAGAAGACAAAAGAAGAAGAAGAAGAATCTCTTAGATGGATTGGAAAGTGTTGAGGGATTTCTTCTCACTCTTTTCCATCTATTTCTTTCTTCTTTATAATTAAATGAATGTTATTTGAGGAAACATGAACAATGTTATTAATGTTTTATTTTCCATTAATGTTAGTAGTCTTCCAAAGCAGAATTCTTTATTAGTAAAACTAAATTATCTTTATAATTTAAAGTGTAGTCGAGAGATATACTTTTTCTTATAGCTAATAGGAATTCATTATTAAAGCATTGCTTGAGAGATCAGCATGTTAAGATAATTGCTATATATTGAAAATTACTCTTAGAATATGTCATTGTAATAGACTATTTCATTAATGAGAATTAATGGATTAGTATTGTAATTGCATGTTTTAGGCACTCTAATTCATATCTAGAGGGTGGATTAGAACATTATTCCAATTCGGCTTGCTTAAAGGACTATTATAAAACTAAAAGAATGGAATCAAGTTTTATCATCATTAATCCTTCATTAACATCTAAGTTGTCTTCTTTGATTATCATTAACTAGTTTTAATTAATAATTTAACTTTAGCTTTAGATTTATTAACTTAGTTTCACAGTTTGAAATTGATAGTTGTAAACAAGATTAAAATCGAGTAGTATTAGTGCGTAATAAATAATCTTTAGTCCTTATGGGATCGATATCTTAAGTATTATAATCGATACATCGTGTGCTCGCGATTTAGTAGACATCAAGTTTTTGGCACCGTTGCCGAGGATTATTGAGATTTGATGATTATTTCCATTATAAATCTTGATTTATAATTTTGGATTACAACATTTAATTAGTTTTGTTGTTTTTTTTACAGGATTTGCGTGTTTCAAGTTTATGACGAGAACATGAAGTGCACAAGAAGAACTTGTACAAGTTAATTCGGAGATAGAAAGGTTCCTGTTAAGCAATCGAAATCCGAAGAAAAAAAAAATATAAGAGTTACCATGGTGAAAGACAATCCACCGAGATTGATGGATTTCACTATGCCGGCTTTTACTGGTGCACAGCTAGGAGTCATTCAACCCACAATAAATACAAATTAGTTTGAAATCAAATCCTCTTTTTTACAAATGATTCAAAATAGTATACAGTTTTATGGGTTGGCAAATGAAGATCCAAAAGCTCATTTGGCAAATTTCTTAAAAATTTGTGATACTTTCAAAATTAATGGAGCCTCGACAGATGCAATCAAGCTTGGGCTATTTCATTTCATGTTAAAGGACAAAACCAAGGCATGGTTGAATTCTCTTATTAGAGGATCCATCATGACTTGGGACCAATTGGCTCAAGCATTTTTTGTCTAAATATTTTCCTTTGGCAAAGACCACCAAGATTATTAAAGATATTACTATTTTTGTGCAAAATGACCATGAATCTTTGTATGAAGCATAGGAAAGGTTTAAGGAATTGCAGCAAAGTTATCCGCACCATAATCTTCCAAAAGAGTTACTTATGCAAACTTTCTACAATGGAGTAAACCCCACCATTTGAGGAACAATAGATGCAATAGCAGGTGGTTCTCTAATAAGAAAAATGATGGATGCTGCATTTGAGTTGCTGGAGAAGATGTCGTTAAACAATTGTATGTGGCTAATGGATAGAGGGAGGGAATCCACTTCTTTCGATAGGAAAGGGGTACACTCAAGATATTTGATTGTAGCCTTACAAGCATAAGTTGCAGCTTTGAGTCATAAGATTGATAGCCTAAGTATTGGAGGTAACCCACCTAATACATGTACAAAATGTGGTTAAGGAGGCCATGTTAGTGAAGTCACTACAAGAAAATTTAAAAATAGCAACGGAATTGATTCCGTTGCTAATTTAGCAATGGAATTGCATTTTCGTTGCTATTTAGCAACGAAAAATAATTTCCGTTGCTAAAATTGGTTAAACATTCTAGATTTAGCAACGGAAACATATTTGGTTACTTTTCGTTGCTAAAAGTAGAGGGAATTTTTAGCTCCAAAATTTAGCAACGGAATTACTATACCGTTGCTAAATAAGGCGCTAACAATTGGCGAAAAAATTTGGAATGAAAAATAGCAATGGAATTAAACTTTCGTTGCTAATTTAGCAACAGAATTAAACTTCCGTTGCTAAAAATAATTTGGTTGCTAAATAACATGGGTTAAAAAAATTTGTTTCCAAAATAGCAACGGAATTTTGTTCCGTTGCTAAATAGCAACGGAATTTAGTTTCGGTTACTAAAATAGCAACCGAATAGAAATTTCGTTGCTAAATTAGCAACGAATAGAATTTCGTTGCTAATTTAGCAATAGAAAATGAAATTTTATTGCTATTTTAAGAAAATTTTAAATAATTTTTTATTTAATACAGCTAATAGTTCCCATGTTAGAGGATAGAATAGTGGCATAAAAATCAAACCCACGAGCAAATCATAAACAAATGTTTTCCGTTTTCCAAGGAACAACTTGCAACACGAAACATCCCATGGGCAATAGGTTTCCTAAAATAAAAAAATAAATTAATTACTCTTACTATTTTTTCTGAAATGATTTTCCATATTTTATTTGATAATACTAAAATCAGAAGATGTTTCAAATCTAAATTGGAATTGGGAAATAAGAGCAACTTGAGAGAGAGGGGAAAAAAGACAAAATAAGCTCAAAAGTCAATATTTAGATTCAATAAGGCAACACCAATTTATTTTGGCATTTTCCTTCCTTGTCTAAGATCAAAATTCATATTATATTTTCCTATCATCATATATATGAAAATAAATATATATATATATAAAAGAAAACGTAAAAAGAAAAAGAAAACAAAGTGGGTCTGAAATGGATTTGCAGTCATGTACAAAGTTGAAAACTTTTGCATTAAAAAAGAAAAAGAAAAAAGTTGAAAAAATAAAAAAAAAAACCCAATTCCTCCTAAATTAGCCCAATAAACAATCAAACAAAAACAACTACACTCGTCCATTTGCCAAAAAACCTTAGTGCTCTCTTATATGGTCTTTCTCACTCCCTTGGCTCGATCGAGATTGGAGAATGGCGGCAAGCGAGCAAACAATCATACAATTCACGGCACCATCTTCGTCGAGTCTCTCAGCTAAGGTGCATCCTTTGGTTATCTTCAACATTTGCTATTGCTACGTGCGGTGGCCTGACCAAGCTGAACGTGTTGTCGGAACGTTTCTCGGCTCTGTCTTGCTAGACTTTCTGGTTTTCCTTTTTTTTTTCTCGGTTCCATCTTGCCAGATTTCCTTTTTTTTCTTTCACCCTTATCCCAACTTTCTGGTTTTCCTTTTGTGTTTTAGTTATTTTTCATCTTCCTCAAAATATTAAAAAATGGCAGCTGAAAATGGTAAATTCGATACTTACGAGGAGGTTCGCAAGTAATGCCTTTAAGCAAACAAGAAGGGCTTCTAAGTTCTAAAGCTTTTCTTTTCCTTTTTATTTTCTATTATTATTTATTTTTATGGAGAGGTTAAAAAAGTGTAAATTCATTGTAATTTTTCTTTTTTAAGGACCTTGGGATTTCAAATATCTCAAAAAGTCTTTCCAATCTCACAAGCTCTAATAAGAAGTCCCAGGTATGATTTATTTGAATCAAAATTGCTAGTTTTTGAATTCTATATATGGTTTATTGGAATCCTCCGTGGGTTCTTTCTCACTCTACTTCTGCTTTTTCTTATTTTACATTTTTCCCCTGTTAGAGATGCTCTCGATGAGGTGTCTGTCCTAGACCCACCTCATCGGCCCGAAAATAAGGAGGATAAGAGTGGGCTTGTTGGTTCTTTAAAGCTCAAATTGCTGGTTAGTCTCTTTAATTTTCTTAATTAATTTTCATTTTCATATACTTTTTTTTGTTGGGTTTTATGTGACTGTCTGCTTTAGTTAGGTTCAATTTTGGATCTTTTATTGCCCATGGCTTTCACTTATTCAAGTTTATTGGTTGTTTTAATTTTGGTTTCAGATGCTTAGAGTGTTCTATTTGAAAAGTGTAATGGCTTTGATTAGAAAGTGTAATTAGCAAGGTGCTAAATGGTTTATATTGGCAGTAATTAATTTGGTGTTTGTTGTTGCTTGGCTTGTCTATATGTTAGGCAGTGCATTAGTCATTATTTTTGGCTTGATTTATTGACAAATCAGTGTTTATTTAGTGGTTTTATTTTATAGTCACAAATTCATTACTTGCCATATTGCTTGATACCTTGTGTGATCTGATATGATTTTTTATGACCAAGTACTTCTTATAACTCTCAATTCTTTGTTAATGGAGGGTGCTGCTCCATTATCTCGCTAACAACAGATCTTCTAATGCAAATTAAAACATGCCAAGCTATAAGATGTTTAACTAAGATTGCAATACGTGGTGCTATTGCCCAAACGATTATAGGTTAGTGACTCTAAGCAGGAAAGTCAAGTATTTTAGCATGTGAGCTATTTTGGTTAGTTTTGAAAAGTTGTTACATTTTTATCAATATATACGCGTCTTTACCATTCACAATAAGAACAAGCAAGCCATCAAGATTTCGAAGTTCATAGAAACTCCACAAACTTGTGCTCAATAATGTTATTATGTATGGTTCTTCTTTGTAATTTTCTATTGATTTCTTCTTCACCACTGTCCAAAATGTCTTTCTGCACATTTAAAGTTTAGAAACCTTCTCATTTATTATTCTTCTACTATATATTATACTTAATTATTCAAAACATTGCTCAAGCATGCTTGAGATTTAGTTATCTTTAATAACTATGGATTATTGTAATTATGTAATTCTATATTAAATTTTGTAATTAAAAGGCCGTTGTAATTCTATATTTCTATAATTAAGGGGCTATCTTATTTTTATACTATGACTTATTTATTAATAAATTTACCTCTTTAAATAGCATATAACCCTAGGAATATCTATTAAAGATATTCTTGCACCTCTTGCTTTTGGATAACATTGTTGCTTTAAGAAACAAAAATAAGCTTACACGACTGAAATTTGCCTTTTCCTTCAATAAATTAAGGATCGTGAGAAATTGAGTGGATTGATGTTTAGTTATTAAATTATTTTCCTTTGGTGTTTGATAATTTTAAGTCAGTGAATGTTTCAGGGTAGTCAATGCTTGAAACTACAAAGAATTAGCAGCACAGCCCGATGTTAATGGCTTCTTGGTTGATGGAGCTTCTCTAAAGGTAACTGGATGATGCTTTAGTTTTTTTACTTTGAATTTTTACAACCCTTGTGTTCTTTTCCTTACATTTCATTTCCTTACAAGTCTTGTACAACCAGCTTGCCTCATGGACCATTATGGGATTCTTCAAGATCAGTATGGTGAATTCTTTATTAGAAGGTAGATGCATAGAGTTGTATTTCTTATAACAATTTAACTAATATGCTTTTTTAGTTACAGTGTGCTTTGAGAACTTAATGGGTAAAAATAAATGAACATTAGCACTTGGGATTTCATATATTTTTGATATATCTGAATTATCTCATTCCATACTTTTTGAGTTTATCTCATGTTTTCTTATTTTTATCCATCCTTGACAATTAAGCTTCCATGTGACCGTAATGTTCTATTCTCTGTGTCCTAGAAATTAAGGCTTGGATGAATCAATTACCCTTTTTTTCTGCTAGAAGCTTTCTGTGTCCCTTTTACTTGTCTGTTTAAATTTTATCTAGCACCTTGCTTTCACAAGAATGTTTGAGCTCTTTATTATCCATAACCATTGTTTATATCAGTTCCTGATCTTACTTGTACAATTCTAGCTCTGCCATAATTTTTTACTTTTGCATATCCAGCTATCTAGTTTTGACATGAATACATATTAATGCCCTATGCTATGCATTTAAGTGAAAAAGTAACTTGATAGTAATAATGTTACTATATTTTGCCAGTGTTTTCTTGAGGAGAGTCGACAGTTAATGCTTTTACCTCCTCGCCAATCAATTGCTGAAGCTGATCTCATGGTCCCATTTCAACCGGTATCCCAAGTGGACATGATTTTGCACTCCGTTATTGATTACTTATTATTATGTAAGCTTGTTATGTGCCAGCATTACTAATGGTTTGTAACATAACTGTTGCCATTTCTTGCAATGCAGGCTGCTATAAAGACAATTAGTGAGGAAGATGAATACTTCTCTAGAGTATCCTTGCATTTGGAGCCTATATTTTCAATTAAAATTTTAGATATTTTACTCGTCTTTTTTTTTTTAAATTATATTGATTTTATCTTTATATCTACTAGGATGCCTACATTTGGAATCACAGTGAGCTCCCAGGTAGATTTGCCTAAATATAAAGCTTATTCTGATGTAAACAGTACTGGCGCATTATCAAATGCTTCTTCAGAGGTGTGTCTTGATGGGAATTGAATTATCCAATTTAACAAAATTTACAAATACATCATCAATTGAAATGTATGCCCTGTTCTGTTTCCTTGCATCCTTTATCCTCAAATTTCCTTCAACATAACGTATCTCAGCTTATTAATTAACAAAACCACTCACTCAACAATTATGTGTTATGTTTGCTTTCTATTCTGATGTTGAAGTTGAAACATGCCATGCATTTGGAACTACTGCTAGTTGTTAATTAATTATCTTCACATTTTCCAGTGCAAAGAGAAGACGATGATGGGTATTTTAGATTAATACTATATTAGGCAAAAGTGCTCCATTATTTTGGATGATTGGATGGATCCTTTCCCATATTCAATAAAAGTTTGTGCGAATTCTAGTTTTTATATCAAGCTGTGAACTGCCTGTTCATTTTGCGCAGATTTGGTCTATGTATTAATTAATATTATCATAATATAATAATATTCCATCATTTACTTTTGTTTTTTATTGTTTCGTAATTTCATGACTTAGGCATATGTATCAGTAATCTGTTTGACATTGGACAAGTTCTATTCTTTAAAACTATTACTGCTTGTAGCAATATGATTCTAATTTTTTTCTTGATTACTATTTCGAACATCATCCAATTCCTTGAATATGGTTTGCTAATCTAGATATTTTTCAGCTTGCTCTTCTTTCTTTTTTTTTTTAAAAAAACATTACCAATCCTTTATCTTTCCTTTTTTTAACTGATGTTAACTTTAAAAAGTTGTGCAGAATATTCCTTCCATTTATTTATTATGGTTTTCGCTTATATCAAGCCTCAAGAGTATTGAAGATGCATATAAATATATGTTTACACACACACTTAATTGAGGGTTTTTTTAGATTAAGACCTAGATAAATAAAATTACTTACTTAATGCCTTAGATTGTTTATTTAAGTTTCAATATTTTATGTATTTTGTGAGAATTATTAGTAATAATAGTAGTGATGGAATAGCGACAAAAACACCGTCACAAATTTTTTTTATACTAGATGCTGAATTTAGCAACGGAATTCAATTTCGGTTGCTAAATTTAGCAACAAAAAAATAATATCCGTTGCTAAAATTAGCAACGAAATTTAATTTTCGTTGCTAAATTAGCAACGGAATTTGAATTCGGTTGCTAATTTTGACCAATTCAACAAATGTTAGTGGTTAGATTTAGCAACGAAATAAACTTTCGTTGCTAAATTTAGCAACTGCCGAATTAGCAATCAAAATTTCCGTTGCTATTTTTTATTAGCAACGAAAAATTGACATTTTTCATTGCTAATTTTCGTTGCTAAATTACAATTTTCTTGTAGTGAGTGGGTAGTTTGGGTGTTGCTAGCATGGAGGAGCAAGTTAGTTTTATCCAAGGATAAGGGCGTGGTAACCTGTATTCAACCACGCCATCCTAGTTGGAGGAGCCATCCAAATTTTTCATGGGGGGTAGTAACAGTCAAAATAGAGGTGGTATAGGGGTACAAAAACCTAAGACCGTTTTGGAGCCTTGGAGGTTAAAATGGGTAGGTTCTTAGAGGGCGTTAATTTGAAGTTCAGTACACAAAAGAAGAACCAAAAGAGGTTGGAGATGAAATTTGATCAAATTACCAAAAATCAGACCTCATCTGTCTACAATTTGAAGGTTCAATTAGGTTAGTTAGCCAATGCATTACCCTCGAGATTATAAGGGAATCTTCCAAATGGTACAGAGGAGAATCCAAGAGAACATATGAAGGCCATCACTTTAAGATCAGGTAAAGCCTACACCAATGAATTTGTTTTAGCTAATAAATATGGAGTTCTGCAGGGAAATGAAATAAAGGAGGATGAGAAAGAGCATTCTATCGCCAGTGCGATACCAGCCACAGGCACGACAGATGGTACATCAGGTGAGGTTGTGAGCACGATACCAACTATGGGCACGACAATTGGTGTTCCCATAAGCAGCATTTTTCAACCTAGTCCACCATTTTTGCAGCATTTGAAGAATCAAAATAATGATAAGCAATTTTACTATTTTCTTGATAAGTTGAAACATTGCATATTAATTTATCTTTCATTGAACCTATAACTCAAATTCCTAACTATGCTAAGTTTTTAAAGGAATTAATTTCTAAGAAAAAGAGCTGGGAAGCTTTATCTACTATTGAATTGACTGAAGCATTTAGTTTCGTAATTACTAATAATGTGCCTACAAAGCTTAAAGATAGGGGGAGTTTCACTATTCCTTGTACTTTGGGGGATATGGAGTTTCCTAGATGTTTGTGTGATTTAAGAGCAAGCATAAATCTCATGCCATTTTTTTGTTTTTAAGAAGTTGGGTTTAGAAGATGTTCAACCTACTTCAATGATTTTACAACTTGCTAATCAATTCATTAAAAAATCATACGGTATAGTTAAGGATGTGTTAGTTAAAGTAGATAAATTTATTTTGCCTACAAATTTTATGGTATTGGATTTTGCATTTGATGTCAAGTGCCCATTAATTTTTGAGAGGCCATTCATAAGGATTGGTAGGGCAATAGTTGATGTCTACGAAGGGAACTTAGTCTTAAAAGTAGGGGAGGATAAAGTAGAGTATCATATGGATAAAGCACTTAAGTTTCCTAGGGATGAAAATGAGTGCATGAAAATTGATGTTATTTGATGCATATGTGATGCGGAACCCCAAGGTTAAAGAACCCGAAACCCCTTAAACATACACTTTGATTTCAAAATGCAAAGAAGACAAACACCCTCCCTATTGAACCCCCAAACAACACGTGAATGGAAACGCAAATAATTGGGATAAGAAGAATAAGAAAACGCCACAACCAAAATGATTGATAAGTAATCCTAATTCTTGATGCAATAGAAAAGAAAGCAAGCAAACTCACAATCTCTCTAAGAATTTCGGCTAAGCCAAGAGAAAAACTCTCAAAAGTTTATAATTTGATTCAATGATTATTTTCCTTTACAAGTTATAATAACCTATTTATAGCCTCCAAACCCTAAGGGAATGGGTATACATAAGTCCAATAGGTTTAAAACACTAAATTCAACCTAAAATAAGCTAAAACAACTACTTAAAACCCTACTAAGGTAAAGTGACGAATTTGAAGCCCAAAATAAAAGACTAACTAATAACCCAAATAACTAAATAATCCCTTTAAAAGAAAGCCCACATGCCTAAGCCCACATTTACAACTTAAAGAGTCATGTGACTTTTTAAATGAGGCACATGAATTGTACAATTAAAGCCCAAAGTTGTATAAGCCCAAAATTGATAGTAAAGCACCAAATCTGCCTCCTATAAATTGGAGCATGCCCCAATAACATTTGGATCTTATATTTATGTGTTTGAACACCATTTAAACCCATTTGAAAGTCATAAAGTTGCCCCTCTTCAATGGCATAGGATAGCCCTCTTGGATCCATATCATTCCCTCCCTCTTTAGAAAAGATTCGTCCTCGAATCTTCGTCTTGCAATAGTTGGGAATTGGCACTTGAGGAATACATTCATCTTTATAAATGATCTTTGGCATTGGTGAAAATAATATGAATGCTTCTTCATTAAAGAACTCATTATGATCCTGCAAGTTATAAACAAAAGAACTATGCAAAACATGGTTAGTATTTAATACAGTGATATGATTTTGACCTTCGTCACTTCCCATGTGCACCTCATCCTCCTTATGCAGCAGAGGAGAAATTGTAACATGCAGATCTTCCATCTCCACTAAACCAGCTTCTTCATTCTCACTCAAACAATCAACATCTTCACTTTCAAATATTTTCCCATTATGCACAACATCATTATCCTCTTCCACCTCTAAAACAACCTCATTTACCAAGTTCTCCACATCTTCAACTTCACCCAAAACCTCTTTTTCCTCATCAAGCTCATCAACAACCTCCTCTTCATGGTCTTGAGTAATTTCACTATCAAAGCCTATATCTATATCACCCTTTTCAGGTTCACAAATTATTTCTTCCATGATAACTTTCTCCTTCTTTCTCTTCGCTTTGCTCTCCTCCATTCTAATTCGTGGTTCGAAATATTGTCTAACCAACCATTCAAAATTATTAAGGTCTTGCCTTAACAAATTTATATCTTCCTTAAACGCATTCCTTTCATCTTGATGTAAATGTCGTTTGGACTTGTGATTAGACATCCTCACATTCACTCGTGTTTTACTCAAAATTTGGCTTTTATCCTTTTAATGTCCTCTCACTCTCTTGTCTTTTTCCTCTCAAGCTTGGAACTTCAAAATTGCACTTCAGAATTTAAATCACAAATTAAAAAACTTGAGCACGTTTAAGAAATCAAGAAAATAATAACTAACAACAAAAAGATAGCTCAAAACTAGAAAAGAAGACTCTAGACACAATAGAGCTGATACACGGACAAGAGTGGTGTACCACTTGATGATAAGTAAATTAGAGTATTGGACGAGCAAAGATACTCTAACAATGTAAATGGAACAAAAGCTAGCATAAAACAAAGAAATAAGCAACAAGAATCAAGGAAAATGACAATATGAATAAAATGGATGAATTTGATTCACTACAAAGTAAACCAAATTTAGAACCTAGTTGTTCTACCCAACAAAGGAAAGAGATCAACAAGAATACCAAATTAAACTAAATAAAGTATAAAACATGCAAAACAAATCAATTTAGAGCCAATTTATTCACTATGCCGAACGATGTAACAAGCTTGATTAGTGTGTCAAGTTGTGTGCAAAATGGTGGCAAAGTGATGGCAAAAAGATGGCAAAGTAATGGCAAAATGATGGCAAAAGTTTCCAAAAATGATAACATAAATGGTGGAAAAAGATTCCAAAAATGGTTGCACAAATGATGGAAAAGTTACCAAAAATGATTGCACAAATGGTGGAAAGTTTCCAAAAATGGTTACACAAATGATGGAAAAGTTGCCAAAAATGGTCACACAAATGGATCACATATGATAAAAATGATTGGCACAAATGGATAATAAATGGATAGCACAAATATTTGCCAAGTAGAAATCTTTGTCTAACTAGAATTAAGATTGTAATTCCAAATCAACTATGGATTGGATTTTGAAAACCTAAACCCAAAGCAATAAGGATTGTATTTCCTACCCTTTAAAGGATTCCCAAAGGTGTTTGGAAAAGGTGTAAATGCTGCCCCTCCCAATCCTAAAGCAAAAAGGATTAGTTTTTCTCACTTATAAAAGGATTAGGATTTCTTTAGGCTATATAAACTACCCTTGCTCAATTTGCTCCTTCAAATTTTTTTTTCTCTTTTTTTTTGATGAACAGTACCGTGAACAGTGCGATGAACAGTACCGTGAACAGTGTCGTGAACAGTACCACGATTTTTTTTTCGTTTTTTTTTCTCTCTCTTTTTTTTTAATGAAACAAAACACAAGGTAAGGAAAAGAAAAATGCTAAATTTACCACACAAAAGCACACAAATCAAAACTTATCACTACCTAATTCGGCATAAACATAAAGAAATCAAAGAAAAGAAAACACAAACCTAACACTAAGATAAATAGGAATTTACCTTTCTTTTGGCTCTGATACCAAATGATGCGGAACCCCAAGGTTAAAGAACCCGAAACCCCTTAAACATACACTTTGATTTCAAAACGCAAATAAGACAAACACCCTCCCTATTGAACCCCCAAACAACACGTGAATGGAAAAGCAAATAATTGGGATAAGAAGAATAAGAAAACGTCACAATCAAAATGATTGATAAGTAATCCTAATTCTTGATGCAATAGAAAAGAAAGCAAGCAAACTCACAATCTCTCTAAGAATTTCGGCTAAGCCAAGAGAAAAACTCTCAAAAGTTTATAATTTGATTCAATGATTATTTTCCTTTACAAGTTATAATAACCTATTTATAGCCTCCAAACCCTAAGGGAATGGGTATACATAAGTCCAATAGGTTTAAAACACTAAATTCAACCTAAAATAAGCTAAAACAACTACTTAAAACCCTACTAAGGTAAAGTGACGAATTTGAAGCCCAAAATAAAAGACTAACTAATAACCCAAATAACTAAATAATCCCTTTAAAAGAAAGCCCACATGCCTAAGCCCACATTTACAACTTAAAGAGTCATGTGACTTTTTAAATGAGGCACATGACTTGTACAATTAAAGCCCAAAGTTGTATAAGCCCAAAATTGATAGTAAAGCACCAAATCTGCCTCCTATAAATTGGAGCATGCCCCAATAACATTTGGATCTTATATTTATGTGTTTGAACTCCATTTAAACCCATTTGAAAGTCATAAAGTTGCCCCTCTTCAATGGCATAGGATAGCCCTCTTGGATCCGTATCAATATGTGCTGGAAGTGTTGGATGATGCAGGTTAAGAGGAGGATCTTGATGAACAAGTGCAAGAGGAGGAAAAATAAGAAAGTGCAAGGATGAAACTTTTGTACGAAAATGAGGCACCTTTGCTACCATCCATTGTAAGTCCACCTAACATTGAGTTAAAGGAGCTTTCAAGCCATCTGAGGTATGCCTTTTTAGGTAGTAACAACACGTTGCCTATTATTATGTCAAATAAGCTCACTAGAGAGCAAGAAAAATTATTAATAGGAGTTGTCCAAAGAAGAATAAATAGAATAGGTTGGAAAATTTTGACTTAAAAGGAATTAGTCCTAATGTTGTGATGCATAGAATTCATATGGAAGATAATTACCAACCTAGAGCTGATAGGCAAAGAAGGCTTAACCTTTAAATGAAAGAGGTAGTAAAAAAAGAAGTAATTAATTTGTTAGATGTTGGCATTATCTATTCGATTTCGGATAGTGCTTGGGTGAGTCCCATCTAATGTATACCAAAGAAAAGGGTATAACCATAGTGAGGAATGTAATGGAGATTTAATCCCTACTAAGACCACCATAGGGTGGATAGTTTGTATTAACTACAGGAAGCTTAACTCGGCTACTAGGAAAGATCACTTTCCATTGCCATTCATTGGTCAAATGTTGAAAAGGATAGCAGGTCATTCTCATTATTGCTTCTTAGATGATTTTTCAGGATATTTCCAAGTTTTCATATACCCTAATGATCAAGAGAAGACTACCTTTACTTGCCCCTATAGGACTTTTGCCTATAGGCAGATGCCTTTTGGGCTATGTAATGCACTAACCACTTTTTAAAGGTGTATGACTTATATTTTTGGGGACATGATAGATGAGATAATGAAGGTGTTCATGGATGATTTTTTAGTCTATAGCGATTCCTTTGAATTATGTTTGAATAATTTGGATAGAGTCCTAGCTAGATGATGCGGAACCCCAAGGTTAAAGAACCTGAAACCCCTTAAACATACACGCTTTGATTTCAAAAGACAACCCTGTTGAACCCCCAAACAACACGTGAATGGAAACGCAAATAATCGGGATAAGAAGAATAAGAAAACGCCACAATCAAATGATTGATAAGTAATCCTAATTCTTGATGCAATAGAAAAGAAAGCAAGCAATCTCACAATCTCTCTATAGATTTTCGGCTAAACCAAGAGAAAACTCTCAAAAGTTTATAATTTGATTCAATGATTATTCTCTGTTACAACTCATAACAAGCTATTTATACTAAAACCCTAACACTTTACTTCTTAAACAAGCCAAATAACCTCTTTAGGAATTCTAAAGACTCTTTACTTCTTAAACAAGTCTAGTAACCTCTTTAAGAAGTAATAAATCACCCTTAGAAGCTAAAACAACCCCTAAAAAGGCCTTAAACAAGGTGTGGCCGAATTTCATAAGACAAAACAAGCTCATTCTCCTACTTAAAGAATTAAAACAAAACTAAAATGATGGGCCTTAATGAAGGTGGCGTGTAGCCCACTTAAATAAGGCCTTATTTGTTCAATAAACCAACTAAACATAATGAATTAAAAGCCCTAACTAAAAACTAAACAAATCAGCCCCTTAAACCCATTAAGATACAACTTTAAATGAGTCATGTGAATTATAAATAAAGCACATGACTTGTACAATTAAAGCCCAAAGTTGCATAAGCCCTTTATGACTCAAGTTGGCCCAATTCTTCATTTGCTTCCAAAAGGATGAGTACTTTATGCTTGTGATGCTGATTGACAAAATCATCATGACTTGCCCTCTCCATGGTCGTATCATTCCCTCCCTCTTTAGAAAAGATTCGTCCTCGAATCTTCGTCTTGCAATAGTTGGGAATTGACACTTGAGGAATACATTCATCTTCGTAAATGATCTTCGGCATTGGTGGAAATAATATGAATGTTTCTTCATTGAGGAACTCATCATGATCCTGCAAGTTATAAACAAAAGAACTATGCAAAACATGATTAGTCTTTAATATAGCGGTATGATTTTGACTTTCTCCACTTCCCATGTGCAACTCATTCTTCTTAATCAAAAGAGAATCAACTGTAACTTGCGAATCTTCCATCTCAACTAAGCAAACTTCTTCACCTGCACTCAAACAATCAACAATTTCTTCACTTTCAATTATTTTTCCATTATGCACAACATCATTATCCTCTTCCACCTCTAAAACAACCTTATTTAAATTTTTAACCACGTTCTCCACATCTTCAACTTCACCCAAAACCTTTTTTTTCTCATTAAGCTCATCAACAACATCCTCTTCATGGTCTTGAGTAATCTCACTATCAAAGCCTATATCTATATCACCCTTTTCAGGTTCACAAATTATTTCTTCCATGATAACTTTCTCCTTCTTTCTCTTCGCTTTGCTCTCCTCCATTCTAATTCGTGGTTCGAAATATTGTCTAACCAACCATTCAAAATTATTAAGGTCTTGCCTTAACAAATTTATATCTTCCTTAAACGCATTCCTTTCATCTTGATGTAAATGTCGTTTGGACTTGTGATTAGACATCCTCACATTCACTCGTGTTTCACTCAAAATTTGGCTTTTATCCTCTTAATGTCCTCTCACTCTCTTGCCTTTTTCCTCTCAAGCTTGCAACTTCAAAATTGCACTTCAGAATTTAAATCACAAATTAAAAAACTTGAGCACGTTTAAGAAAACAAGGAAATAATACTAACAACAAAAGATAGCTCAAAACTAGAAAAGAAGACTCTAGACACAATGGAGGTGATACACGGACAAGAGTGGTGTAACACTTGATGATAAGTAAATTAGAGTATTGGACAAGCAAAGATACTCTAACAATGTAAATGGAACAAAAAAACTAGCTTAAAACAAAGAAATA
This sequence comes from Excoecaria agallocha, assembly GCA_037975025.1. Classification (NCBI taxonomy): domain Eukaryota; kingdom Viridiplantae; phylum Streptophyta; class Magnoliopsida; order Malpighiales; family Euphorbiaceae; genus Excoecaria; species Excoecaria agallocha. Next base: position 44,527 of record JBBPFJ010000483.1, read on the forward strand.
AGCAACAAAAATCAAGGAAAATGACAATATGGATAACATAAATGAATTTGATTTACTACAAAGTAAACCAAATATAGAACCTAAATATTCTACCCAACAAAGAAGGAAAATCAACAAGATACCAATTAAAACTATAAAACATGCAAAACAAATCAATTTACAGCCAATTTATTCACTATGCCGAACGATGTAACAAGCTGATGAGTGTGTCAAGTTATGTTCAAAACGATGGAAAAAAAAATCGCAAAGTGATAGTAAAATGATGGCAAAAGTTTCCAAAAATGATAGCACAAATGGTGGAAAAAGTTTCCAAAAATGGTTACATAAATGATGTAAAAGTTGCAAAAAATGGTTGCACAAATGGTGAAAAGTTTCCAAAAATGGTTACACAAATGATGGAAAAAGTTGCCAAAAATGGTTGCACAAATGAATAGCAAATGATAAAAATGATTGGCACAAATGGCTAATAAATGGATGGCCCAAATATTTGCCAAGTAGAAATTCTTGTCTAATTAGGATTGTAATTCCAATTTAGATATGGACTAGGATTTTTTTGAAAGCCTAAACCCACAGCAATAAGGATTAATTTTCCAACCTTTTAAAGGATTCCCAAATGTGTTTGGAAAAGGTGTAAAAGTGCCCCTCCCAATCCTAAAGCAAAAAGGATTAGTTTTTCCCACTTATGAAAGGATTAAGAATTTCTATATAAACTACCCATGCTCAATTGCTCTTTAATTTCTTTTCTTCGTCTATTTTTCTTCTCTTTCACGTGTTTTCTCTCTTCTTTCATTTTTTTTTGATGAACAGTAACGTGAACAGTGCGATGAACAGTAACGTGAACAGTGCAATGAACAATACCGTGAACAGTGCAATGAACAGTACACGATTTTTTTTCTTTTTTTCTTTCTTTTTTTTTTAATGAATCAACACACAAGCTAAGGAAGAGAAAAGGCTAAATTTAACACACAAAAACACACAAATCAAAACTTATCACTAGCTAATTCGGCATAAACATAAAGAAATCAAAGAAAAAAAAACACAAACCTAACACTAAGATAAACAGGAATTTACCTTACTTTTGGCTCTGATACCAAATGATGCGGAACCCCAAGGTTAAAGAACCCGAAACCCCTTAAACATACGCTTTGATTTCAAAAGACAAAGAAGAGAAATTTCCTCCCTATTGAACCCCCAAACAACACGTGAATGGAAACGCAAATAATCGGGATAAGAAGAATAAGAAAACGCCACAATCAAATGATTGATAAGTAATCCTAATTCTTGATGCAATAGAAAAGAAAGCAAGCAATCTCACAATCTCTCTAAAGAATTTCGGCTAAGCCAAGAGAAAACTCTCAAAAGTTTATAATTTGATTCAATGATTATTCTCTGTTACAACTCATAACAAGCTATTTATACTAAAACCCTAACACTTTACTTCTTAAACAAGCCAAATAACCTCTTTAGGAATTCTAAAGACTCTTTACTTCTTAAACAAGTCTAATAACCTCTTTAAGAAGTAATAAATCACCCTTAGAAGCTAAAACAACCCCTAAAAAGGCCTTAAACAAGGTGTGGCCGAATTTCATAAGACAAAACAAGCCCATTCTCCTACTTAAAGAGTTAAAACAAAACTAAAATGATGGGCCTTAATGAAGGTGGCGTGTAGCCCACTTAAATAAGGCCTTATTTGTTCAATAAACCAACTAAACATAATGAATTAAAAGCCCTAACTAAAAACTAAACAAATCAGCCCCTTAAACCCATTAAGATACAACTTTAAATGAGTCATGTGAATTATAAATAAAGCACATCACTTGTACAATTAAAGCCCAAAGTTGCATAAGCCCTTTATGACTCAAGTTGGCCCAATTCTTCATTTGCTTCCAAAAGGATGAGTACTTTATGCTTGTGATGCTGATTGACGAAATCATCATGACTTGCCCTCTCCATGGTCGTATCATTCCCTCCCTCTTTAGAAAAGATTCGTCCTCGAATCTTCGTCTTGCAATAGTTGGGAATTGACACTTGAGGAATACATTCATCTTCGTAAATGATCTTCAGCATTGGTGGAAATAATATGGTTGTTTCTTCATTGAGGAACTCATCATGATCCTGCAAGTTATAAACAAAAGAACTATGCAAAACATGGTTAGTCTTTAATATAGCGGTATGATTTTGACTTTCTCCACTTCCCATGTGCAACTCATTCTTCTTAATCAATAGAGAATCAACTGTAACTTGCGAATATTCCATCTCAACTAAGCAAACTTCTTCACCTGCACTCAAACAATCAACAATTTCTTCACTTTCAATTATTTTTCCATTATGCACAACATCATTATCCTCTTCCACCTCTAAAACAACCTTATTTAAATTTTTAACCACGTTCTCCACATCTTCAACTTCACCCAAAACCTTTTTTTTCTCATTAAGCTCATCAACAACATCCTCTTCATGGTCTTGAGTAATCTCACTATCAAAGCCTATATCTATATCACCCTTTTCAGGTTCACAAATTATTTCTTCCATGATAACTTTCTCCTTCTTTCTCTTCGCTTTGCTCTCCTCCATTCTAATTCGTGGTTCGAAATATTGTCTAACCAACCATTCAAAATTATTAAGGTCTTGCCTTAACAAATTTATATCTTCCTTAAACGCATTCCTTTCATCTTGATGTAAATGTCGTTTGGACTTGTGATTAGACATCCTCACATTCACTCGTGTTTTACTCAAAATTTGGCTTTTATCCTCTTAATGTCCTCTCACTCTCTTGCCTTTTTCCTCTCAAGCTTGCAACTTCAAAATTGCACTTCAGAATTTAAATCACAAATTAAAAAACTTGAGCACGTTTAAGAAAACAAGGAAATAATACTAACAACAAAAGATAGCTCAAAACTAGAAAAGAAGACTCTAGACACAATGGAGGTGATACACGGACAAGAGTGGTGTAACACTTGATGATAAGTAAATTAGAGTATTGGACAAGCAAAGATACTCTAACAATGTAAATGGAACAAAAAAACTAGCTTAAAACAAAGAAATAAGCAACAAAAATCAAGAAAAATGACAATATGGATAAAATGAATGAATTTGATTCACTACAAAGTAAACCAAATATAGAACCTAAATATTCTACCCAACAAAGAAGGAAAATCAACAAGATACCAATTAAAACTATAAAACATGCAAAACAAATCAATTTACAGCCAATTTATTCACTATGCCGAACGATGTAACAAGCTGATGAGTGTGTCAAGTTATGTTCAAAACGATGGCTAAAAAAATCGCAAAGTGATAGTAAAATGATGGCAAAAGTTTCCAAAAATGATAGCACAAATGGTGGAAAAAGTTTCCAAAAATGGTTACACAAATGATGGAAAAGTTGCAAAAAATGGTTGCACAAATGGTGAAAAGTTTCCAAAAATGGTTACACAAATGATGGAAAAAGTTGCCAAAAATGGTTGTACAAATGAATAGCAAATGATAAAAATGATTGGCACAAATGGATAATAAATGGATAGCACAAATATTTGCCAAGTAGAAATTCTTGTCTAATTAGGATTGTAATTCCAATTTAGATATGGACTAGGATTTTTTTGAAAGCCTAAACCCACAGCAATAAGGATTAATTTTCCTACCTTTTAAAGGATTCCCAAATGTGTTTGGAAAAGGTGTAAAAGTGCCCCTCCAAATCCTAAAGCAAAAAGGATTAGTTTTTCCCACTTATGAAAGGATTAAGAATTTCTATATAAACTACCCATGCTCAATTGCTCTTTAATTTCTTTTCTTCGTCTATTTTTCTTCTCTTTCACGTGTTTTCTCTCTTCTTTCATTTTTTTGATGAACAGCAACGTGAACAGTGCGATGAACAGTAACGTGAACAGTGCAATGAACAGTACCTTGAACAGTGCACGATTTTTTTTCTTTTTTTCTTTCTTTTTTTTTTAATGAATCAACACACAAGCTAAGGAAGAGAAAAGGCTAAATTTAACACACAAAAACACACAAATCAAAACTTATCACTAGCTAATTCGGCATAAACATAAAGAAATCAAAGAAAAAAAAACACAAACCTAAGACTAAGATAAATAGGAATTTACCTTACTTTTGGCTCTGATACCAAATGATGCGGAACCCCAAGGTTAAAGAACCCGAAACCCCTTAAACATACGCTTTGATTTCAAAAGACAAAGAAGAGAAATTTCCTCCCTATTGAACCCCCAAACAACACGTGAATGGAAACGCAAATAATCGGAATAAGAAGAATAAGAAAACGCCACAATCAAATGATTGATAAGTAATCCTAATTCTTGATGCAATAGAAAAGAAAGCAAGCAATCTCACAATCTCTCTAAAGAATTTCGGCTAAGCCAAGAGAAAACTCTCAAAAGTTTATAATTTGATTCAATGATTATTCTCTGTTACAACTCATAACAAGCTATTTATACTAAAACCCTAACACTTTACTTCTTAAACAAGCCAAATAACCTCTTTAGGAATTCTAAAGACTCTTTACTTCTTAAACAAGTCTAATAACCTCTTTAAGAAGTAATAAATCACCCTTAGAAGCTAAAACAACCCCTAAAAAGGCCTTAAACAAGGTGTGGCCGAATTTCATAAGACAAAACAAGCCCATTCTCCTACTTAAAGAATTAAAACAAAACTAAAATGATGGGCCTTAATGAAGGTGGCGTGTAGCCCACTTAAATAAGGCCTTATTTGTTCAATAAACCAACTAAACATAATGAATTAAAAGCCCTAACTAAAAACTAAACAAATCAGCCCCTTAAACCCATTAAGATACAACTTTAAATGAGTCATGTGAATTATAAATAAAGCACATCACTTGTACAATTAAAGCCCAAAGTTGCATAAGCCCTTTATGACTTAAGTTGGCCCAATTCTTCATTTGCTTCCAAAAGGATGAGTACTTTATGCTTGTGATGCTGATTGACGAAATCATAATGACTTGCCCTCTCCATGGTCGTATCATTGTAAGGAAACCAATTTGGTACTTAATTGGACAAAGTGCCATTTTATTGTTGATGAGGGGATAGTATTAAGACATAAGATCTTTAGAAGGGGAATATAGGTTGATAGGGCTAAGACTAAGCTTATAGATAAGTTACCTCCACCTACTACTGTTAAGGGTGTTAGGTCATTCTTGGGTCATACTGGATTTTATAGGAGATTTATTAAGGATTCATTGATTGCTAAGCCTTTAACTAATTTGCTAACCAAAGATGTGCCTTTTAATTTTTCTCCTGTATGTATGGAGGCTTTTGAGAAATTAAAGAGAGCTCTTGTTAGTGAACCTATTATAACTTCTCCTAATTGGAATTTACCTTTTGAGATAATGTATGATGCAAGTGATCTAGCAATTGGATGTGTGTTAGGTCAATGCCAAGACAAGCATTTACATGTCATTTATTATGCTAACCATACATTATCATCACCTCAATTGAATTATACCACATTAGAAAAAGAAATGTTAGCTATTGTCTATGCATGTGATAAATTTAAATCATATTTGTTGGGATCTAAGGTTATAATTTATACGGATCATACAACTCTTAAATATTTATTTACAAAGAAAGATGCTAAACCTCATCTAATTCGATGGGGTCTTTTGTTACAAGAGTTTGACATTGAGACTAGGGATAAAAAAGGTTTTGAAAATTTGGTAACCTATCAGTTTTCAAGGTTAGGAAATGATGAGGGCCCTATTGGAGATAGTGATGATATTAATGAATCATTTTTGGATGAGGCATTAATGTCTTTAGAGCATATGCATATACCTTGGTATACAGATTTTGCTAACTTTCATACTGCAAGAATTGTGCCACAAGGGTTGACAAAGCAACAAAAGAAAAAGTTCTTTTCCGATGTTAGGAACTATCATTGGGAGGATCCTTATTTATTTAAGATAAGTGGGGATGGAATTATCCGTAGGTGTGTTAGTGAGAAAGAGTATATAGAAATCTTGAAGCATTTTGTCATTCATCTTTATATTCACGTCATAATGGGAGTACTAAAATTGCATCCAGAGTGCTTGAGTGTGGGTTTTATTGACCTACTTTATTTCATAATGCTAGGAATTTTGTAGCCCAATGTGATAGGTGTCAAATGATTGGTAATTTATGGAAAAGAGATGAGATGCCTATGAATAGTAATTTGGAATTAGAAATATTTAATGTATGGGGATAGACTTTATGGGTCCTTTTCCTACATCTTTTGGTCAAAGTTATATCTTGGTTTGGGTGAATTATGTATCAAAATGGGTAGAAGCCAAAGCTACATCAACCAATGATTCCAAGGTGGTTTAAAGAAGCTATTTTCTCAGTTTAGAATGCCTCGGGCTATAATAAGTGATGGATGTACGCATTTCATAAACCGATCTTTTACTTCTTTATTGCATAAATATAGGGTGCATCATAGGGTAGCTACTCCTTACCATCCACAAACTAGTGGGTTGGATACTTGAGAAAATAGTCTCTAGTTCGAGAATGGATTGGGCATATAAGTTAGATGGTGCACTTTGGGCTTATTTTTAAAATACCTATTGGGATATCACCTTGTAGATTAGTGTATGGGAAAATGTTTCATTTGCCCGTAGAATTGGAGCATAGGGCTTATTGGGCAATTAGAATCTTGAATTATAATCTTAAGGAGGCTGGTGTGAAGAGATGTTTGCAATTGAATGAGTTGGATGAGTTGCGCCTTATTTTTTATATGAGAATGCTAAGATTTATAAGGAAAGATCTAAGAAATGGCATGATCTCATATTAAATATAAAAGTTTTAAGGTGGGAGACATGGCTCTTTTGTTTAACTCAAGATTGAAGTTGTTTCCTGAAAAATTAACATCTAGGTGGAGTGGGCCTTTTGAAGTTAATCAAGTTTTTGATCATGGCTACTTAGAGTTAAAAAATGCAAAAGGAGAATTGTTTAAAGCTAATGGTCAACGATATAAAGTATATTTGGATGAGACTTATCATGGTAGAGGTTTCATGTGTCTCTCTATGTTCGGTTAAGAAATTGAAGTGATTATCTTTGCTTGTATTTTTTTTTTTGAATTTATGCATTTGTATTGATTATTTTGTGTTTTAGCTTTGTGTGTTGTATTTATTTTAATTTTATATTTATTACACAGGTTGTTTTAGATGTTGTACTTTAGTTACTGTTATATGTCTATGTTAAAACAAAAATATTATTTTTGAGCAAGTATGTTTTTTTTTCTCTGTCGCGAGCGTGATTATTGTAGCGAGCGTGACTTTTTAAGGAAAGTAGAAGATTGTTCTCTATCGCGAGCATGACAGACGTCGCGGGTGTGACAAGACATGATTTTTGAATTTGAAGGATTTTTCTTTGGCGGTTATGGTTTTCCACCAGCCCTATTTAAGGCATATGAACAAATTTTCTTCATTTTCTTTCATCTCTCCATAGTTTTTCTGATTTCCACTCAAATTTCTTCTCATTTATTGAGTTTTCTCTCTATCATCTTTGCATTTTTTGTGTGGTTCTTATCTATTTTTCTGGAATTTGCACCATGATGAGGTAGAAATTGTTGCTGATAAGAGGAAGGGCAAAGGAGTTTCATTTTCAAGCCAAGAGCGTGGTACTATTGATCTTTCGCATGTATAGGTGCCATTTTTCATACAAAATTTGTAACTTGATGAGTGGGATCTATGCAGTCAGAAAACGACACTTAGTGTTGCCGTTTTTTAACTCACTAAATTCTTAAATAAGTTTCTCATAGCACCAATTCTTTAATTTTCTTTTTTTAAAAAATTGCACCCAAAAAAACCCATTAAATAACTAGAATTTGTGCTTCAAATTCCCAATTGCCAAAATTTGGACAGCCCATCTATTCCTGGAACATGACTAGTTTAAGCGTTCCTGTATTTTCTTTTTGCCCCTAATAAAAAAAAAAAATCATCATCAAGCTAACTTCTACTGCAAAACGCATCGTAGAAAATTAACTTAAGCTCAGGAATTAGTATTAAAATTTGAGAATTTATATTGTAAATTAATTCTTACGAATGGCTTCAGCGGTTTGCGAACTAAACAAATTTGAGGAATTGCCATGCAAGACAATTAAACAAATAAAAGAAAAGACAAACCAACGAACAGATGCCAACAAATGAAGCATTAATTCCTAATTGTGTGTTTCGTTTCAAAACTCTCATGTTTCTAAATCTAGACCATATTGATTTTCAAGGACCAAACCTGGCAGAAGTCTCCTAATATTAACTCTTTGCCAACAAATACCATCTACCATTTCCCAAAAACAACTTTTTTTTTTTTTTGATAAGCCAGAGTTATCATTAATAGTGAATCAATACATTTATACAAAGGGCGGATTCCCTATGCCCAAACTATAACAGACCAACGGCAAAATGCTACAAGCCATAACCTCATCACCCATGTATAACTCAGTCCCAGAAGTTTAAATTCTAGGCCTGATTACATTCGGATTACAATTAACATCCCCAAAATAACCTCCAATAAGGAAATCCAAACTCGCAGCAGAGTAACCGAGCCTCCACTAAAAGCAGCAATGAACTTGAGAACAATTCCCCTGTGGAGTACTCATCCCCACATAAGACACTTCAGAATAATACAATCTGTAGAGCACTCATCCCCACAAACAACTTTATTATTTCCTTTAAAAAAAATACAAATTTTCTGATGTCTTATTGTCACCTTCAAAGATCGATCGATCATATCCATTTGATGAAGATAAGAACAACACTTCTACCTAATAATTAGTGTCTTTATGAAAAAGATTAGTTAGATAGTAGTAGCAATCAGCTGCCTGAAAATTCAATTTCGGCCAACATTATTTTCAAGATTTAATATTTCATGACATGATCATCTCAAATTCATTGCTCGTTGCCAATAAAATCCAGTAATTTTAATAGTATTTTAATTCTGTACTTCCATATTTTTGAACTGAACTGATTTTCAAGTACAACTTTAATTTAAAGATGAATTACTACCAATTTATATATAAAATAATTCCATTTGATGAAAGATTAAATTGAAGCATCATTATTAAACCATATTTCACATTATTCTAGTATATTTTAGTCTTATTATCTTTACATCACAATAATTTTTTTATTTTTGAGAAAACACGACAATAAAATTATAATTATATGTTAGTTATAAATAAAAATATATTAGTAAATATATTACTTTGTATTTATAATTATAATTAAATATTATACTTCTCTTATAAAACAAAAAACAAAAGAAAAACAAAAATGGTTCTCGGACTTGAGGTATCTCAATCCACGTCTAGCCACAAAATTGATAGACTTGAAAAGTTCAAGCCCAATCCTGGCCCTTAAGACTTAATTATGCCCAACCTTTATCTTTTGTCAGCCCATAATTATTTAGGCTTGAATGGCCACACCTAATACCTATTAGGATTGAAAATACAAATTGCCATAAATTAATTAACAAATGTTAAAAAACAAAACTTTAATTTTAATTAAAATTATATGTATTAAATATCATATTATTTTAAATTTTATTTAAAAATGATATAAAAAGTTAAATGCAAATTTGTTGGTTATTGATGAATTATATAAGATTTTAATAGAATATTCAAAAATTTACAATATATTAAATTAGAAAGTGTCATATATTTTAGGATAAACTAACAAGGAAAATATTTCTATTATCACAAGACCAATAGATTTATTTTAGTCTATGACGTTATCAAAATTTTAAATCTTTTCTCAAGAAAAATTTCACTGTTGGGTTAGTAATTTTAAATTTATAATTAAAAAGTCTTGTTTCGATGTTCATGACATGAATTGATAATATCCTATTTTTCGCACTAATTAAAGTGATGGTGGGATCTTTTAATGCAAAATGATGCGCGGAATTCCATGCAAAAACAAGAGAGATTGGTTGGTCTTTGGAGTAGAGGTGTGCAGAATCGAATCGAAATCGAAAATTGAACCGAATCAAATGAATTTTGATCTATTTGATTCGATTATTTTGGTTTTTAGTCCGTTCGATTTTGAATCGAAAAAGAAAATCGATTTTATCGGTTCGATTCAATTTTTAAAATTGAAAAATCGAAGGAACCGAACTGACCGAAGTTTTTAAAACTCACCATTTTGCCTTAGTATATATATATCCTCTCTCCCTGAATCCCAGCTCGTCGATCCTTGGTTCCTTACAAAAATCCCTAATTTTTTAGCTGCCTCCTCTTCCTGTGTCTCCTCTTTTTGGATTGTTCGTAAGGGTGTGCGGATTTCCTCTCCTTCGATACTTCCTGCAGTTACTGAACAATGATTAGTGTTTCCATCTCTCTGTGTTTATGGTGATTATGTTCATGCTTAATAAATTTTGATTGGATTTGGTAGAGTGAAAATTTGTAGCAATAGCATATATTGCTCATTATGAGATCACTATTAAGTAAATTTTGTTAGAATTTTTCGTTTTCCATTTCAATTTTCTCATTATTCGGTTATAAGAATTATTATTTTTGAAACTGAAAGTTACTTTGCTTTCCCCTAACCTTTCCCCTCTCTCGATCCCCATCTACAAAAACCATTATTTGGAGTATATAACATAAATTGGGCGAGCAAAATTTAAAATAGCTACGCGTAGAGTCTGCTCTAGTTGGGTGATTTTGGGCGGAGAAGACATTAACGACGCTGCTTTTGATAGTAAGAGGTAGGTTGCAAAAAAGATAATTTCTTTCAATTATTACTTTTAATTGATATCCATTGTTTCATGTTATTAAATTGAGTCAAACTGAATTGTTATAGTGAAATTTATACTAGTAAATTTGTGCATATATGTTTTTAAATATGGTGCGCACCACATGTTTGATGATTTGCCTAAATCATAACAAAGAACAAAACTATCCATGAGTAATACGTAGAATGGAACAAATATATATAAACTTCTCCATCAAAGCTCGATGGGATTGTAAAGGAAATTACTTGAAGCAACATAAATTGAATTCTTGCAGCTGTTGGATTTGTTTGAAGGATATAACTAAATGGGTACTCACATTTACAACTTACATTTAAAAAAATTCATCTTGACAGTACTCACTCAAGCTTCTCTATGTTGCAATTGGTGTTGGAGTTTCAGCTTTTGTTGGTAAGTTTTTGAAGAACTAAGCTCAGGATTTTTATTTTTGGCTAAAAGTATGAACACTAATGAAGGGAAACAAAGAACCTGAGTTATTTCCTATAGTTTGATATTCGCAGAAGGAATGTGCTGGACAATAACTGCTGAGAGACAGACTTCTCGAATGAGAACAGAGTATCTGAAATCTGTTCTGAGACAATAAGTTGGATTCTTTGACACCCAAGAAGTTGGTTCTTCTACAACTTATCAAGTTGTCTCTACCATCTCCAATGATGCCAATGCAATTCAAGTTGAAATATGTGAAAAGGTTTGCTTTCTCGATCACTACCACTCTCCTTTTATATTTTCACATAAACAAACCTCAACCTCTTAACTGAATCTAATAGATAGTCACAGTACCCCATTCTACTAAGAACTTCTTTATTTAGTATCAAGAAATTATGATATTTCAAACCTTGGTACAAAGCCACCTCAAGAAATTATGTATATGCAATCCTTCTTTAGTATGCTAGTATGAAGCCAAGCATTTATCATGTGGACTAATGAATAATGAAACTTCTATATATACACACTTTTGGAAAAGAAATTATGAAAAGACTGGAGAAGGATCTTAATCCTAAATCAATTAAATATCGAATGCCATGTAATTTGGTGGCGAATTGGCCTGTAAATACCAGAGGGTAAATAGAACAAAATAAATTTTCCAATATCTCCTTACTTTGACTAAAAAGTTGATCTTTCGTGATTGCAGATTCCAGACTACCTTACATACATGTCAACGTTCGTCTTTTGCCTCGTAGTTTCCTTCATACTTTCATGAAAGCTTGCACTAGCTGCTCTTCCTTTATCAATAATGTTCATTATTCCTGGACTTATATTTGGTAAGCTCATGATGGATGTAGTACTGAAGATGGTCGAATCCTATGCGACTGCTGGTGGGATAGTAGAACAAGCAATTTCTTCTATAAGAACTGTATACTCATATGTGGCAGAATGGTATATGCTTGAAAAGTTCAGTCAAACACTTGAGAAGACCCTGGAATTAGGAATAAAGATTGCTGTCTAGAATTTCGTTTGATATACTTGCAAATGTCATTAGGCAAAGCATAATGGCTTGGAGCATGACAAATTTTTTAATTTATGTTTCTTAGTGTAATATTTTTAAGCTATGTTGTATGTATTTTTAATTTGTATTTACTTATTATGTATCTAATTGCCTTTATTTTGTTGGATAAGTTTATTTTGCTGAAATTTGAGATTGAACCGGAACCGATTAAACTGAACCAAACCGATCAAAATTATTTTGATCCATTCGGTTTTCGATTCTATAAAGTTAGGTTTCGGTTCGATTTTCATATTTTCTAAAGTTCAATTTTCGATTCTATTGGTTCGGTCCAAAAATGAACCGAACTGATCATTTGTACACCCCTACTTTGGAGGCTATTATTTCCAGCTTATACGTAAGACTTTAAAGCAGAATGCTTGCAAGTAGCTCACTAGATGATAATAACAAGATAATTTTTTCTTTCTATATGTTTTATTTATGTATTTTATTTTATTTTTTTCCCGAAGAAAGGTTTTTTATATTTTGCAGGCCGACAATTGAAGCTTCAGTGAGCCCTGCAAGAAGCTTAATTATGCCCTTCTGTTGTATCAGATGTTACAACAATCTTTGGATATATATTATACGGTTAATATCAGTTTTTGCCATTGAAATTTCCAAACTAGTAAAAAATGCTACTAAACTTCTATTTTGATGAATTTTGCCATTAAAGTATAAAATAAGGAGCATTTATGCCATTAATTGGTATGAATCCTCTTTAAAAAATACAATAAATAAAATAGAAAAATTTGAAAAAAATTTAAGTCTATTAGATTTAAATAGAAAATAAAGTATAGAAACAATAATAAAAAATAGACTGACAGTTAAGAGTTTTATATGAAAATGAACTAATATTCAGAACCCAAAATATTATAGCCGAAATTTAAAGGATGTCAATTTGATAAGGAATATTAAAATTATGTTAATTAATATAAAAATTTCAATAACTAACACTACAAGAAAAATCCAATTTAGCAACGGAAAATAGCAACGAAAAATGCCAATTTTTCGTTGCTAAAAAAATAGCAACAAAAATTAGCAACGGAAAATTCCATTGCTAATCGGGCGGTTGCTATTTTTAGCAACGGAATTTTCATTTCGTTGCTAAATATAGCAACGAAATTTTCATTCCGTTGCTAAATATAGTAACGAAATTCATATTCCGTTGCTAAATTCAACCAACTCATTTTCGGTTGATTGGTAAATTTTAGCAACGGAATTACACATTCCGTTGCTAATTTTAGCAACGGAAAATCTATATTCCGTTGCTAAAATTAGCAACGGAAAATGTAATTTTGTTGCTGATTTTAGCAACGGAAAATGTAATTCCGTTGCTAATTTTAGCAACGGAAAATGTAATTCCGTTGCTACAATCAGCAAAGAAAATATTATATTTTACGTAGCTAATTTTGAGGATCATCAATTGATTAGTAGAATCAAATGTAGCCATTGAAATGATAAAAATTTGAGGATCTAAATTGATTAGTCATTAAAACAATATAATGCAATTAACTTAATTATAAAATAGAATCCATAGTATGAATAAAAAATCCATAAAAAATTAACATAAACTTAGTATGGGTACCTAAATAATATAGTAGAATCTATAAAAACAAATATATAGAAATACAACTCAAAATCAGTACTAATACGTAATTATTACAAATATAAACTATGTAGGTGAAGGCGGACGATCTGGCTGTTGAGAGGTATCCTTGTTTTCCAACTCTTTCATCTCATTCTTCAGTTGGATTGCAGTATCGAGCAACATACTGACAGTATTCTCAAGTTGAATGACTCTCTCTGAAGGTTCAAAACGCTTACTACAAGCAGCTGTTGTTGATGCAGATGAATGTGAATGGAATGTATTTGCAATTGATCCTAAGCCAAAAATCCTTCCTCGGTTATTCTTACCACCAACTACATCAAGAAATATCCGACTCTCATCCAAATTTTCAGAGACTTGTTGCTGTTGAGTGAGAGTATCTTGTAATTTCTCCTATAATTACAACACTTACAATTTTTTCGTTGCTATTTTTTATCCCAATTTTCCCTCCCTCAATTGCCGCCATACTTAGCAACGGAAATGCGATTTCGTTGCTAAATAATGGCGCTAAAATCTCCCTCCCTTTTTAGCAACGGAGTACAACCATTTGTATTCCGTTGCTAAATCAATAAAACCTCAACCAATTTTAGCAACGAAAATTGATTTCCGTTGCTAAATCAATAAAACCTCAACCAATTTTAGCAATGAAAATTGATTTCCGTTGCTAAATAGCAACGAAATTTGTTTTTCGTTGCTAATTTAGCAATGGAAACAATTCCGTTGCTATTTTGCTGTTTTCTTGTAGTGTAATTAAAATGAGTAAAATAAAAGAAAGGGATATAATTGGAAAAAAAAAGCCTTTAGGTGTATATAAGGAAATAGTAAAACTGAAAAAACTAAGCCAATGGCAATTTTTTTGTCCAATGATAAAAGATTAATGACAAATTTGAACTGAATCCATATAATCAACCGATGTCGATTATCTTTTATTATTTTACATTTCGATGGACCCCACATTAATTCAAAATGACTCCATCAGATTTTAATCAAACGTGTAGTGCACTGTCGTCTATTTAATCTATTTTGAATTTAATATATTTTAATCAATAAATTCAAAAATTTATTGTGCAATTTTATAAATTTAAAAATTCAATGTATAAAATTTGTTAAAATTTAGCCAATAAAGTATGAGTTTTTTATTTTTTTGTTTAAAATATATTCATACAGAAAATTTCACACTTGAAGTCGGAATTAGCAGGCAATCTTGGGTAGTGCACCACAGATTTACTGCATAAAACATAATCACGTAAAGAATTGATAAGATTTTTGTTGTTTTATGCATTTTATTATTATTAACAATGCAAAAATATAATTGCCTCCCTATCTCAGTTTTAATCTTCACATGTTGCTTTGGTACGTATAGAGTGTTACCTAGTTTAAAGGAAAAATATGAGACTGACACATTTATTTTTTGAAATGAAATTTGAGTTTTATATATGTGTTGTCATCACATGATTCTTTTATTTATTTTGGTTAATGATTTTGAGTTTATGTTGGTGTTGCATAGTTTTCAGTATAATTCAGAATAAAAGTTTAAATTATTTATTAGATTAATATATTTTTAGAGAAAAAAACATAAATCAATGCCACTTTTATTATATTCAAGTCAACATAACAAAACATGAAGAGATGGCAATGGAAAGCAAAAGCGACAATATCAGTAAAGAACCACAAAGTGTAGACTTAATCAAGATTTAAATAAGACTGGATTAGATAGATTTAATTAAGATTGTAGTACTCTTAACTCATATAACCTAAGTCACGGACAGTGTGATACTTCTGCATGGAATTAGTTTTCCTCAAATCATCTAGAAGAATTGGAGGTCCCACCACGATTTAATTTTACGTTTTAAGTTTTGATTTTTCCAACTTAATTACATCTTTATCAAATTTATTAGGCTTATGTCGATCCAAACATTTGCCCAATTTATATTCTTTCTGGGAAGTAGAGGACAACGACCTACTTGCAAGCATTCTGCTTTAAAGTATTGCGTTCGAGCTGGGAAACAACAACCTCCATACATTCTCTTTTGCATGGAATTCCACACATCATTTGGCATTAAAGGTCCAACGATCGCTTTAATTGGTGTGGTAAATGAATGGACATTTATTATCAATTTACATCAAATCAATTTATGTCGTGAACCTTCGGACAAAACTATTTAGTAAAAATGAAAAAACTAAGCCCATGGCAATTTTTTTCCAATTATAAAATATTAATGGTAAATTTGAACTGAATTCATGTAATCGAACGATGTGGATTTCCTCTTATTATTTTAAATAATTTAAACTTTTATTGCATTATACTAAAAAATCAAAATCATTAACCACTTCCAATTTCATTTGAAAACATAAAATATGTTCAACTCATCACAGGAATATTATTAACAATGTTTCCTTTTAATGAGTCAAGAGTTGGATAATTTAGAGCAAAATTAATGTATTAATAATATGACTACATAATATTTTTTTCGGATTATATTGTTGGTAAAATTGTATTAAATAAAACAAATAACATAGTATAATTAAACCGTAAATTTTATAGGTGCATGAAAGATGAAATGTAGTAAATAGAACTCTCCATGACAAAAAAAGGAAATTGGATCAAGATTAATTTGATAATTATATGCGAAATAGATTATGTAAACAGTCCGCTCCTTCTTGCAAATAATATAATTTCTGCAAAAAATAGAAAATGTATCAAGGATTTAAGGATAAGATTTGACTTGATAGCTTGGAACTGATAAAAAAAGAGAAGAAGACTTGGCTTCCAAAAGAAAAGGATAGGAGATGGACAATTACCCAGCTTGTATAACACTTTGAGTTGAGACAGAACTTGCAAAAAAAAAGAAAAGATAGGAGATAGGCAATTACCCAGCTTGTACAATACTTTAAATTGAGACAGAATTCTCGCAAATAGCTCACTATATATAAATGGCATTCCAATGGCTATCATTATATGCAGTAAAAAGTGAGTTAGAGTATATGTTCACGGAGAAACCAATAATGAGTGTTTTACTGCAAATTACTTTCCTTTGTCTGTTCTTGATTGCACCCGTTATCTATCTTGGAAGCTTCAATTCTGCTTGCATCCCAACCGAAAGAAAGGCTGTCTTGCAGTTTAAGCATGAGCTTAGTGATCCTTCGAATAGGCTCCAATCATGGGGAGCTCAAACTGATTGTCAATGGTATGGTGTAATCTGCAACAACTTAACTGGCCATGTCACGGAGCTCCATCTTCGATCTCTTTCTTACGAGGATTATTACGACCAAGAATATGGTTCCCATGAAGAGTATATGAAGTCAATATTCGGTGGTAAGATTAGTTCATGTTTGCTGAATTTAAAGGAGTTAAGGTACTTTGATTTAAGCAACAATGATTTTGGAGGAATTCAAATTCCCAAATTTCTTGGCTCCTTTGGGAGTTTAAAAGTTCTGCATCTCTCTAGTGCAAGATTTGGGGGACGGATTCCTCATGAGCTTGGGAATCTTTTGAATCTCTACTATCTTGATCTCGAGGGCTTTTATGATTCTTCATATTCTATATATGCTGACAGTTTGCTTTGGCTTTCAGATCTTTCTATGCTTGAATACCTTGATATGAGTCATGTGAACCTTAGCCAACCCTTCCATTGGTTGAAAATAATGAACCATCTTCCTTCTCTTGTAGAATTGCACTTGTCTGATTCCAATCTTATTCATATTCTAGCACTGGTTCATGTCAACTTCTCATCCATTTCGGTTCTTGATTTGTAATAGAATATTTTTCTAGAATCTTTAATTCCTGATTGGGTGTTTCATCTTAAAACTATATATTTTCTAAATCTAGCCAAAAATCATTTTCAAGGACCAGTCCATACATCTTCAGAACATGACTTTGCTTCAAAAATTAAATATCTATTCAAATCAGTTTTCCTTGGTACCTAAATGGGTTCTTAGTCTTAAAACTCTGCTTTCTCTTAATTTAGGATGGAATAACTTTGAAGCTCCCATTCCTAATGAGCTTTAAAATCTTTCTTCAATTGAGGAACTCAATCTATTTGGAAATGGATTAAATTCATCAATACCCAATTTGTTATACAATTTCAAGTACCTCAAGCTCCTTTACCTTAGTTCCAATTCCTTGGAAGGTGAAATTTCAAATGCCATTGGAAACATGGCCTCTCTCATAAGGCTTGACTTATCATATAATAAATTTGATGGAGGAATTCCAAGATCATTCAAAAATCTTTGCAATTTGAGGACACTCTATTTGTCATTTTTCAACTTACGCCAAGACGTTACTGACATTCTCGAGATCCAATAAGGTTGTGTTTCAAATGAGTTGCAATCAATAGAGTTATATAGTTGTACCTTATTTGGCCAATTGACCAATCGTCTTGAAAATTTTAATAAGTTGACCAAACTTGATCTGTCAAATAATTTAATTTATAGTCCAATTCCATTAGGTTTAGTAGAATTGGTGTATCTGAGAGTTTTATGGTTTGAACATACCAAATTGAGTGGAATTATTCTAAAAGGCCTTAGAGCACTTGCAAATTTGAATGAGATTGATATTTCTCTTAATTCATTGGAGGGAAATATTTTTGAAAACCATTTTGCAAATCTCTCTAAGTTAAGATATTTTGATGGGTACATGAATCGGGTGATTTTGAGAATTAGTTCTAATTGGATTCCACCTTCATCCATTTAAGATTCCTAGGATTGAGTGGTTGGGATGTTGGCTTGTAATTTCCAAGTTGGATTAGTTCATTAAAAGATTTATATTATTTAGATTTGTCAAACTCAACAATTTCTAGTTCTATTCCCAATTGGTTTTGGAATTCCTTTAGATCTTATTCTTATTTAAATCTCTCTCACAACCAAATTCAAGGGGTAATTCCATATTTTTCTATTTTTAATGGAGAAGAAATAGATTGAAGTTCAAATCATTTCGAAGGCTCCCTCCCTCTCATTTCAAGTAATGTGATATTTATAGATTTTTCAAACAATCCATTTTTGGGTTCTTTATCCCACTTCTTATGTCATACATCAGAAATAAAGTCGATGAAGTATATACACCTTAGCAATAACTTTTTGCCTGGAGAAATTCCTGATTGTTGGTCAAATTTGCCATATTTGGAGTCCATAAGGTTAAGTAATAACAATTTTATTGACAATATTCCCAAGTCAATTGGGAAATTAACATACCTTAAGTTCTTGCATCTTTGGAATAATAGCCTCTCCGATGAAATTCCATCGTCACTTCAAGATTGCACATCCTTAACCTTCCTTGATCTTGGTGAAAATCAATTAACAGGGCACATTTTAACATGGATTGGAAAATGGCATTCAAGAATGTCAATTCTCAATCTTTGTGGGAATAAATTGGATGGTGATATACCTAAGGAACTCTGCCATTTGAAAAATTTGCAGGTTCTAGACCTTTCTCACAATTTTTTATCTGGGAACATCTCCAATTTATTAGCAATTTTAGTTCCATGGCTAAAACTGATCCTTCTAATCAATTATACACTTTTTTTGGTTCATACAATGGCATTGAAACTAGTTTTAGAGAAGATGTTATGATTATGATGAAAGGTAGAATGTATGAATACTGAATTCTTCTTAAATATGTGAGAAGTATGGATCTTTCTAGCAATAATCTATCTGGAGAAATTCCAAGGGAAATTACAATACTCATAACACTGAAGTCTCTAAATTTATCGAATAATTTTCTGTCTGTAAAAATTCTAAAGCATATGGGTGTTATGAGAGAGGTAGAAGTTTTGGATTTTTCACAAAATTAGTTATATGGAAGAATCCCACAGAGCATCGTCAATTTGACATTTTTGAGCATGTTGAATCTATCTTATAACAAATTGAGTGGAAGAATTCCAACGAAAACTCAACTGCAGATCCTCAACTCTTCAAGCTTCATTGGTAATGAAGGACTATGTGGACCTCCTCACAACGACAATTGCAATGCTAATGGTGTTGTTCCCAGTGCTAAAAATGGGAATGGGGATGGAGATGAAGTGGATTGGATATTGTACGTGAGCATAATACTTGGATTCATAGTGGGGTTCTAGAGTATTTTGTGTCCTTTGTTCATAAACAAAAGATGGAGACAAACATATTACGTTTTCCTCCATCATTTGTGGAACAGAGTTTGGTGAAGTTTTAACTGTCTTTAGAAGTCTACACTTTTATGTGGTTCTTTATTGTTATCATCTCGTTTGCTTTCCATTGCCATCTTTTCATGTTTTTCTTAAGGTATTTTGTAGAAATGTTATGTACAAATGTTGTTTATGATAATAAGTGATGTTTTTTTTTCCCTAAGAAATGTTTTTCTATATGTTGTTTTTATAAATAATATAAACTTTTATTGCATTATAAAAACTATCCAACACCATCATATGCTCAAAATCATTAACCAAATAAATTACAACATATATATATATATAACTTCCAATTTCAGTTGAAATCATTAACAATGTTTCCTTTAAATGTGTCAATAAATGCAAAAATTACATAAACTAATAAGAAATCTTTGGTTCCCAGATGAATTATTAGTTATCTAGGGCAGTGAAACTCATATGTGATACAACTTTGAAACAAACAAGAAAGCTAATAGGATCTGGTTCTAGAGTCAACTAACCACCACACTAAATTGCAATTCCTTATTTATTCCACATTTTCACACTTGATGCCATTTCCCTAAACATAAGAAAGGGAAATCAATTAGTGCTCATCCACAAAACTCTAAAACTCCAATAAATAGATTCTATCTGAATCTACTCAAAGTATTACCACTATCAATGCCAATAAATAGTTTCTCTTAACATAAAGAGAAAGGTGTAAGTAGCAAACACTATAGACTAATACCCTATGATAGAGGAATTGGCCCCCATAAAACTATGATAAAGTTAGTTCAGCACTTTATTGTCTTCATGCAATAGGTTGATTATTTGTTCCAGCAGTGTCTATTTAAAATTCAATTGTTTTGGCATGCAACCAAAAAAGATTTCAAAGAAGTGTATTCTTTATAATTTTACCTAAAGTAAAAGCATATCCGAATGAGTCACAAACCCTACCTCCAAAACTACCCACCTAAAGAAAAGGGAAAAAAAACATCTACTTGCCCTTTGCTATGACAAACAAATACAGTGTGGATTTGTAAGAAGGTAATAATTCCTAAAGTTCCTTTTTATAAGAAACTAGGTAATACTCAGTACCAAAGCAACTTATGAAGATTTAAACTTAGATGGAAAGACTTATTACCCCTCAATCTTACTTTTCTCCTATCATCACGGGGTTTTTTTTGTTTCTAATGGATAAAAGTGGTCACCTTATATTCACTTTCAGAAATGAACCAGAAAACATTCTGGTAATTTCACAAATACTGCGTATAAATCATGCGAGCAGAATACAAGTGCATTTCTTTTGAAGAAACTACTACCTAATATGAATAATTAATGCTAACCTTGATCAACAATTTGGCATGATTGATGAATAATGATAAATTAATACTAATTTAGTAATAATAATGAGCAGAGTTCACACATTTATGACCCAAAATATTAGATTCCCTACTTTTAGTCTATTTTAGAATTATAAAATAATAAGGAACTTGTAAATAAAATCTTAAGCAGCAGCCTCCAACGACTCCTTCTCTGTATGCTCCTTGATTCTTTTTTCAAGTTCTGGCCTAGAATGCCTTATGAGGCCTTGGACAATCGAAGCAGTAGTATCACCGAATGCATAAATAATGTGTCCTTCAATCTATTTTGTAACCTCTTAAAGCATATCTATCTTTTCAAACTTTGCATTTTCAACTTTTAACCTTTCCATAATCATCCAAAGCCATCCTATCCCTTCCTTCCATGGTGTGCATTGCCCACAACTCTCATGCTTGTAAAAGTAAGACAACCTTGCAATTGCATCCACGATATTAATAGATTTATCCATCACGATCACTTCTGCAGTTCCTAGTTTAGATTGGATAGCCTTGAGCGCAGCATAATCCATAAGCACATCATCATATATGTACTTAGGAAGTAAGGGGATAGAAGAACCACGAGGTATTACAGCTAGCAGATTGTCCCATTCGCCTCTAACACCACTATAATACCTCTTTATTAACTCTTTTAGAGGTACACTCATCTCTTCTGCAACGTGCAAGGCTTGTTCACATGACCTGACACACAAAAACAACTTTGTCCCAGAATTATTTTTTTTTGCCAAAACTAGCTAACCATTCTGGTCCATGCCTTAAAATGGTAGGAGAGATAGCCATCGTTTTGACATTTGCAATAGTACACTATAAAAAAATCCATTTTATCGACAAACTCATATTCCATAGGTAAAATTAACATATTACTGATGAATTACCAACCAAATCAACAAAGTGTAGGTAAGAAAATAAATTTCATAAAATATGATATTTTTACCGACAATTAAAAATTCATCGGTATCTTTGTTCACATGACCTGACACATAAAACATCTTTATCCAAAAATTATTTTTCTTTCCAAAACTAGCAAACCATTCTGGTCTATACCTCAAAATGGTAAGAGAGACAACCACCACTTTGACATTTGTAATAGTACACTACAAAAACAAATTCATTTTACCGATGGACTCATATTCTATAGGTAAAATTAACATATTACCAGAACAATTCCCCTATGGAGTACTCATCCCCACATAAGACACTTCAGAATAATACAATATGTAGAGCACTCATCCCCAAAAACAACTTTGTAATTTCCTTTAGAAAAATACAAATTTTCTAATGTCTTATTGTCATCTTAAAAAATTGATCGATCATATCCATTTGATGAAGATAAGAATGACTCTTTTACCTAATAATTATTATCTTTATGAAAAAGTTTAGTTAGATAGTAGTACATAGTACATGCTTCCCCACCCAAGCCAGATAAAGCATCTTGGAATTTGTATGTAGATAGAGTGGTGTCCACTAAAGGGGTTAGAGTTAAAGTAGTATTGACAAGTCCTAGCATAATTTCCATTCAAGGAATGGCTTGGATATCTTGCCTTATATCCAATAATGTTTTAGAATATAAAGCCCTATATTTTGGAATACAGCTCACTCAAAAAGTGAAGCTTGACTCTCTACTTATCCATTTTGACTCCCAATTTGTCATCAATCAGTTGCTTGGAAGTTTAAAGCCAAGGAACAGATAATGGTTAGGTACTAAGATCTTGTAACCAATCTATTAGCTTAACTTGAAAGAAGTAAAAGTTTATGGGCCATTGAACAGATATCTTAGGTAGAGACCAAATGTATAGAAGCTCTGGTTAAGTGGGCATCCCTCAATAGCACCACATAGAGGATAGATATAGTTTGGGCCATCATTGCTTAGCCATCTTATGAAACTTATCCAGTCCAGCTTAATGAGTAGATGGATGGTTGGCGATTACTAATGTACTAGTTCTTAGATACAAGTGCTTTTCCATAATACCAACTAAATGGCAAGTTATATAAAGAATCTTACTCACACCTTTGGGCATTATGTTTATGTTTGGAAAAAGGCAATTATATCCTTAGAGAGGTACATGAAGGAATTTGTGGTGCACATGAGGGCACCCAAATGATAGCTCGAAAAATTATATACTAATTTCCATTGCTAATTTTTATTAGCAACGAAAAATAGCAACATAACATTCGGTTGCAAATTTGGCGGTTGGTATTTTTAGCAACGAAATTATTTTCCGTTGCTATTTTTACCAACAGAATTAGGATTTTCGTTGCTATATTTAGCAACCAAAATAAATTTTCGTTGCTATGTTTAGCAATCGAAATCAGTTTTCGTTGCTATTTCTAGCAACCGAATTGAAGTTTCGGTTGCTAAATTCAACCAAAATTATAAAAAAATTGCGATGGAATTTTCATCGCTATTCCATCACTAAATTATTGTTGAGCTTGATGAGAGGTTGAAGGACTCTTCATGCTTTGCAAATTCCAAAATTTCCATCAGAAAACTGCCACAGTTGAACGAAAGTTGAATAATGTTTCACAGTTAGCTCAATATTGCAATAAAAAAATAGCCACAACTGAAAGAAAGTTGAATGATGTTCCAATTCAAACCAATAAATGAATGCACGACATAAATGAAATGCTAAAGCAGAGCAATAGGGAGAAATCATATTAGAATTTTAACCTCCTTGTATCAACCTTTATGAGAAAAAAATTTAATAGTTAGATATGTTTATTGCTAAATTCCCTTAATTTAATTGTGATTTGCATCATTATACTAATATTACATTCAGTTTGGGAAAATGAAGAATTTGATCGAGTATATGAGATAGATGAATATTTAGCAACATTAATGCAGAGATATATAGCTACACTTTGAGAAATGTTTAATTCATATTGCTATTTTTAAGGGAAAAAAGATCTTATAGTGAATTTTATTAATTTTGAGACAAGTTTCTTGCCACTTGGTGTATATACACAAATACACACACACACACACACACACACACACACATATATATTTGTTTTTTTATGCGATAACTTTTCATTGTCTTGGTGTATATTCCACAAGACTATCAATCTACCTAAGGAGCATAACCATCTAATCCCATTTTTTGTGGAATTTTTTATGTTAAGAAAAGTTAATGAGATTTGGCAATTGTTTTTCATGTTTGACTTATATATTCTAGAGCACATGCACATACATTGATAACTCATTCCTATTTAGGTTTCTAATCATTAGAAACATAACTTGCAATTTTATAGCGAGTTTAAATAAAACTTACCTTTCTTTAATAATTTGAAGATGTAAAATAAATTTAGAAGAACAAAATGCACTAAAATTCCAATACACGTAGCTTATCTAAAGGGCAAACCTATAACGTCATAACTCAAAAATCCAAACAATGACTTGCATTTCTCTCAAAATTTGAGGAACTAAAATAAATTAAGAACACGATGTACCTGAAAAGCATGGACATGGAATTGCCATCTATGACGCCTAGCCATATACTTTAAACCTAGAAAACAAAAATCCAGCACAAATGCGCTAATCAATTCCAACAAGATATATTATAATATTCCTATATTAACTTTTTAATAACTTTGCAAACACTTTATTTACTTTAACTTGTATTATATCATGCCACAAGACTATCAATGGTGCAACTTGCAATTTTATACATTAGATGAAATGCCATAATCCTACTCTCAAATAATGCCATAAATAATCGAGAAATGGGAGAGGGTCTGTGTTGAGCATCAAAAAGAAGGATCAGACCAAATTCTTACCATCAACAACAGACTAGAAGGATCAGACCAAATTCTTACCATCAACAATAGACTAGAAGGATCAGACCAAATTCGTACTACTCACCTGCATTAAATGCAAAATACACGACCTTATTTATTGAATATACAAATCAACAAAAGCATACCATGTCTCCTTTCCACGTCTATCAAAGAAGTCAATGCAGTGCCACCTACCGTCCATTCTGCAACAGGTGCAGCTAAATTCCCGACCTAAAGATGCAATAATATTGGATTACAACATCAATTCAATAATTGAAGCATCATAGACTCTGGTTTTTCTAAACTAATAGCATTAAATTACTCTAGAAATTTACAAAAGCTATAGACAAAAAAAGATATGCAAAAACAAAAGAAATGCAATAAGAAAAGCTACTCATTGATGATATCAACCCAGTTTTTCCATTGTGAAGGAGAGCTCCAGATCCATAGCCCAAAGCATAACAATATACAGAATCGAAGTTTGTTGGCAAACCACATCTTCCTTTATAAATGAGAATTTGAAGTAAAAAACCACAAAATTTAATACACTGTGAGTACAGAAGTGTTGTTCTGAAAAAGAACCAAGCATATGGATCTTAGTTAAAAGTGGTAATTACCCAAAGAAGTGGGACTGTCCTTTGAATTGGCCTTTATATGTGCCTTGCTGCTTCCTATTCTCTAATTGCCTGCTCCAAACCCATGGCAATCAAATTTGTTGTCCAACCTAGACAAGAAGAAAAATAATTAAAATAACCAGCTGCTGTTTATTTATCAATCACAAAGAAAATAGTTTAAGCTCATCAAATTGTGATAGATTGGTTCATTGAATAATATTTTGTTCATCTCAATATCTATATCCCAAGAAGGTGAAACAGTTTTTTCATTGTGAATGGAAATAAATGAAAACAAGTAGCTGCATACCTCTAGAATCTGCTCTATCATTCAAGCAGGTAGAGATGCCACCACCTTCTAAACCTTCTAATCATATTTAATTAACTCAAAAAATGTAGTGAAGCAGAGCATTATGATCATGATATGATGCTAGCTGGTGATTTAGAAGAACAAATGGAAGGGAATGCAAAAGTAGAGAAAGAAATTATAAGAGTCAAGATCATACTACACTTTCAAAATATATAATCTACTACCGCTCTATAGTGTTCAAAGTTCAAAGAAATATAAATGGCAAACAAAAAATTCATAAAACCCACTAAGTTCAAAATGATCCAGATATTCCATATCAAAAAATAAAAGCCAAGATAGGGAAAATACTAAAAAAAAATCAAAGCAGTAAAAGAATAAAAAAATTCACACCAAAAACTTTTTTACTTAAATAGTATGGATAGATAGAAGCCCCACCTGTACTCTAATGACTTTTAGCAATGGAAATAAAAATAAAAATTCGGTTGCAATTTTAGCAATGGAAAAATTTTTTCGTTGCTATTTTTCGTTCCAAAATTTCACCGCCAAACGTTGGCGCCTTTTTAGCAATGGTTTAAAGGTTCCATTGCTAATTTCCGTTGGTAATAATTCCCTCCACTTTTAGTAACAGAAAATAATCAAATATATTTCCGTTGGTAAATCTACAATGTTTAACCAAATTTAGCAAAGGAATATATTTTCGTTGCTAAATAGCAACAAAATTCATTTTTCGTTGCTAATTTAGCAACGGAATCAATTTTGTTGCCATTTCTAGATTTTCTTGTAGTGAGATTTTCAAGAATAGAGAATTAAGTTTCTCTTTTTAAAGAATGAGCCTCCCCACTTCCAAAGTGAGAATCTCCCTTTTGAAAACCCTAGGTTTTGTTTAATTACCTTGGAAGGAGTTAAAGAACAACTCTAACTCTAATCCCCCTAAATCTTGAAGTTTTAACCCTTTAAGTTCGCACCATATCATATCTTCCCAAATATGATTCTTATATAAAGTTTTCAAAGATGAAAAATTAAGAAAAATTAGAAAGAATCCTATAGATGGGTATCGGTCAATGGCAGATGGCCATCACTCACATGAGCGTTTAAAAATTACAAAAATTCCTTTAAATCTAACCTGTCACTAGAGGCTGTGGATCACTAACCGATGACCATTAGTCAAAGAGTCATGGGCCACTATAATGATCTAGATAGGGGCATCTTCCAGGAGATGTCCTAAAGGAAATGGCCACAGACAACCATCCTTCCAATGATGGACCACCGTCTATCACAGGCGGAGAGTAGAAATCAAGGTTTTTTAAACTTATTTTCAAAACTCTTGGAAAAACAATGCTTAAACCCATAAATACATTATGAACAAGTGGAATTCAAGGCCAAAGCTTGAGATTCATAATTTCTATCAGAAATATAAGCAATTTTTCATCATCGAGTAACTTTGATCTAGGCGGCCTTGGGTCACAGTGTCTATAGTTGCCCCTAATTTTAGGGAACTTGTGCACTAATGCCTAAATAAGCCAAAATTTAGAGTAAAAAGGATAAAAGATGCATACCTAAAGCAGCAAATCTCTAGTTGATTATTTTAAAACACGTACTATTTAAGGTAGTGAGTCTCTAGTTGTAAAAGATACGTACCATTTGAGGCTTTAAATCTCCATTCTCATAGTTACCATTAGCTTATCAATGTGTCAAACCTTGATTAGGTAGTTACCATTAGCTTGTCATCATGTTAACCCTTGATTTGTTAGGTAGTTACCATCATCTTATCGATGTTTTAACCCTTGGTTGACTATCTAATTAGTGCCAGCTTGTTGGCATGCAAAATTAGGTAAAATCGTTGATTGGTTGATGTTATTTGTCGACATTTCTAACCTTGTTGTAGTGTGGCAGTTGCCCTTTATTGGTGTGACTGGCACTATCCCAGTGGTTGATGCCATCTATAGGCATGTCTAACCCCCTTTTAAGTTAATATTAACGCTGGAAATTTCCTAGCAAATATGCATTTTTGAGGAGTCATTGATAGTATGCTTTATAGCTTGCTTCCTATTGAGATATTAGAAAGTGTACTAGATCGATAAGTAATATAGGGAAATATATTTAAGACCTCAGAATATCGTACCCAAGGGATAAAGGGTTATTTAGTGAGATATCTAGAGTTAAGCAGGATTAATCTGAGATAAATTCCCAAGTTTTTGATTGAGAGCATCCTAAATTTAATTAACAAAACAATTGAATAAAGCTAATTAAACTAAAGATTAAAACATTAATTAAAGACATTGCCAAGGTACTCTAATCCTCCCCATACCGGAGCCTACTACTCTAACTACTCGATATCCCATTCTAGAGCTTATCTGATAGATAGCATAAGCATAGGTCCTAAGACCTAGATATGAACTAGTATCCCATTCCAGAGCCTACTAATCCAATACCCATCTCTCCTTCAACTATTTCTGAAATTAACAATACACAAGCCATAAATCTAAAATCTCCATTTCGAAATTCTATCTCCCTCGATTCACAACCCATGCAAAGATAAACGAAGCATGCAAATACCCATTCCAATCAAACATAATAATCATCCATTTAAATGAAGTAAAATAATCAAATACTCAATAAAACATATAAATGAATAGATCACACTGAAGAATAAAACATTCAAGCATATATAAATCAAAGATATATTCAATCTATTACATAGATATGGGGATTCATAGATCTCCTAGCAATAAAACTACAAATTTAACATAAATAAAGTAAAAAAGAAAGGAAAGAGGAAACCCAAGAAGCCTATTGTAGCTGAAGAACCTTTAATCTATACTTAGCCTTCTCCTTTAAATCTCCAGTAAAATGAAGAACAAAACTAAAACAATTGTAGAAAATTAAATCTAACCCTAAACTTACATTGAAAATAAATCTAATATAATGTTTACATTGAAATAAATCGAATCTATAATAGAAAATAAAGAGAAAACATAAGAAAAATGGAGGAGAAAACCCTAGATCTTAGTGTAGTGTCTCTTCTCTCAATCCCCCCTTTTTTTTGCCAAAGAAATACTATTTTTATAGAGATATACATATGAACACTGTGGAGACCAATGGTCTTAACCGAGTGTAGTCGAGCTAAAATTGTACTGTAGCAATAACACATGGCTGAGATCAAAGTGTCTCAGCCGAGTGCACCCTTTTGGACTGAAAAACTTCGAACCCTGCATTGGACATGGCAGAGACCAAATGGTCTCAACCAAGTCCAATTGGACTTTGTCGTGCCAAAATGGTCTCAGCCAAGTCCAAAAATGAAACGGTACAAATTGGAGATTTTGCAAAGCACACAGCTGAGACACTTTGATCTTAACCGAGTGCAAGTCAATTCTTTGCAAAAAAAGTCAAAATTACCCCATTAAACACACCAAAACATGATAAATCTCAATATAATTCCATTTGGCATAAAAAGAGAAATTTAACACTTAAAATTAAAAATCACACAAAACGAGACAAACACAAACAAAAATGTACTGAAATTAAAAACAAAACTTAGAGTTATCAAATACCCCACACCTAGCTTTTGCTAGCCCTTGAGCAAATGAACAAACCACATTACCGCATACTCAAACTCAAAGAAAGAAAACACAAATTTAGAAAAATTAAAACAACACTTTAGTAAAAGTCACTAAACAAAGTCCTAAATTGAAAAGACTCAAAGAGACTATACTGGTAAATCTCCTTTTGTGTGTGTGCTAGGCCAAATTAATTTAAAACAATTTTTAAAATAAAAATTCCCAACATAGTCTGACAATCAAAAAAAATTTATGTACAAAAGATTGCACACACGATTTCGCTCTTGAAACTCAAGAGACACCATAAGCCTCTTCTTTAGCATCGGAACCCCAAGGTCATCTCCATACATAACTCTCAACAAGAAAAGATCCTTAGGACTTGAAAGGTTATAATATAGCTAAGGTATGGATATCAAGAAAAAGATTAAGATAAACAATTCGGAACCATCATTTCTACCTCAACTCACCCCTTTTCTCCTAAAAAAATAAGACTTTCACTCTACCCTTATTCACTCATTATCATTGCCAAACTTTGGATTAGGGATGTTCATCAGGCGAGTTCGGGTCAACCCGAACCTTGAATTTCCCTATATATCCCAACCCTACCCTATAAATAGTTCGGGCCCCTACCCGAACAAGCCACAAAAATTTGGGTCCCGGTCGAATAACTTAAACTTATGTTTTAAATTACTTTTTTTTTATTTTTCAATTTATATGATAAAAATTAGAGTTTGGGTTGTTCGAGTTTGGATCGACTCGAAATCGAATCCATTCGATGAATATCTTTTGAATAATTGGGGAGGTTTGTTTGGACGAGTCAGGTTTATAAGGGTTTACCTGATCTGAACTGAACCCGAACAATCCCAAATTTCCTAAACCTACCCGACCCAAATAACCCTACCCGAATATCTAGTTCGGATCGGGTTATTTTGGTTATTCAGGTAGGGTTCGATTTTGAACACCCCTACTTTAGATATCCAAAATGTAGAACATTTCTCAAGAAAACAACATAAATATGAAGAAGAATCCTCTTTTAATTTCTTACTGAGATTATAGCTCAATTGATGTTTAAAGAGATTAGAATCCTTTTACTCTACACATAAAGTACCCCATACTTAGATGAAACCAAGTTTACTAGCTTTATTCTTTCTTTATTTCTTTCATTTTTTGAATAGCTAAAGCAATCAATTTTACAATTGATAGGTAGGAACTCATGAAAATTCTTCTTAAAGAGGACTACATTCTGAAAATTTTCTCAATCTCACTTAATATTGAAAATGTGTCCCCAACTCTTAGAATCTAACAATTGAAGAACATCCCTTTACTCATTAATACTTTCCAAGAAAACTTATCTCACCTACTTCTAGGATGGCCAGTTTGAAAAAGGTAAGACAAAGGTTTTTGAAGCTTAAGGGATCAAAATGCAGATGTAATCAACAAACATAAAATCAGCACACATTTAGCATGCTCAAATAGGCTCGAAAGGCTTACAAGGGATATTATATGGCAAAGGTAGGTCAAAAGGTCTTTTCAAAATTCGATTAAGAAAAATATTACATAAGTCATTTCTACTCTCATTTTTGAGTGATTTACTTTTTATGAAGGGTGATAAGGAAGGTTCTAACACTCTATAATTTCCACTCTATCAGCTTCATGCACCGATTTTTATTATTTAAAAAAAGGCCTAAAGTGCACATTTATTAGGACACTTACTAGGTTGATCTAATTGAAACTAACTGATAAAGAAGAATTTGTTCAACAATCAACAATTATCTTGTTATTCCAACTAATCTAAATAAGACTTTCTAATTCTATGTTCAAGATTGTTCACAACAGGAACAACTATAAGGGTGAACTAACTAAGATGAAAAAGTATGTAATAACAACAACAAACAAAAATAAACATCATAAATAAACTAAAATTAAAACACAACGGAAAATTAAATGAGAAATAACAAAATAATAACATAACCTATATATTACAATTAAAATAATAATAAAATAAAATAAAATATGAAATTAACATAAATATAAAATTACTAGAAAATAAAACAAAAAAAAATAGCTAAATGAGGTGGGTTCATATTCATCATGCAAATTTATGCAAATGCACAAGAAATGGAGTGTTTGTATTGAAAAAGAAGATAAGAAGAAGAGAAAATGGAATTTAATTCCAAAACATGGACATACAATGGGATTTTCCAATTGAACACGGCTGAGACACTTTGGTCTCTGCCTTGTGCCCCCTTCTATATTGAGATTGCACATTAGACATGGCTAAAACAATTCGGTCTCAGCTCGTGTGACCCCTTCTGGATATAAAAATGCACATGGCACATGATTGAGATGATTTTGTCTCTACCTTGTACAACAAAATTTTTGAAAATTTTTTTAGGTTTCATAACCACTTTCATGCACATTAAGACACTCATTTCTAATCTTATTCTTGAAAAAATTAATGTTTAAATAAATCACCATACAATTTGCAAACACACAAGCAAACACTAAAAATTAAAAATTAAAAAAAAATAAGTAAAATATAAACAACTAAAAGTAGGGTGAGAAAATTAGTTATGGTTTAATGAGTCCTAGTTTGACTCTCGTTACTATTAGGAGGCCAAGCTTGTGATACAAATTTTGGTCTCTCTGAAATGTGCTCCTCATTTTTCCCTATCAATAGGAGAAACCTATCAAAATTAACCAAAATGGGCAATATCATATCTTCGATGAAGTACCCCTCCACCTTGGGTTGTTCAAAAATGTACTCCTCTAGCTCTCTTAGCATTAATAAACTCCTCAAGTGGACTGAATTCAGTGCTTTCACTTGAGAGTTGAACCATTCTTGCTCTTTTGGTGAACAATTCTTCACAAGAGATCTAAACTCATTCTCCAAGATGAATGCCTTATCTTCGACAATGATTGGTCCCTTCTCCAATGCATGCACCCTACACTTGATTTCTTCATTATCTACTGGCTGTGCATGACTTAATTTTTCCTCATTATTGCCATCAACTCGATTTTACACCAAAATACTTAAGAATTCCAATTTGGATTCTAGGCTATTGATTCCCGATTCTTGACTTCTCAATAGATGCTCTTGATTTTTCAATAAATTCTCTTGATTCTTTATCTTTTCCTCTTGAGAATTAATTATGGCCATCCATTCTTCTCTTTCAGTTTATAATTGCATATCTTTACTTTCAAGCAATTCAAGGAGGACTTGAACTTTGGAGGTACATAACTCTTGCGATATCCATTATAAGCTAGGATCTTCAGAAGATGGTGATGAGTAAAATACTGAAGGTTAAGGTGAGTATTGTATTTCCTGTATTTCTCTCCTTAACTCTTCCATTTGCACAATCAATATAACCAATTCATCATCTTGGAATGTACCATACATCATTTAAAAATGCATCATAATCTTGTAATAAATAACACCAAATCAAAAATAAAGAAAAATAAAAGTCTCAAACTAATGCTCAAATAGAGATATCAAACAAATAACACCATTTATTCTCGGCAATAGTGTGAAAAACTTGTTACGACCCTAGCAAGTGCACTAGATCGACAAGTAATATAGGGTAATATATTTAAAACCCTAGAATATCGTACCCTAGAGATAAAGGGCTATTCAGTGAGATATCTAGAGTTGAGCAGGATTAATCTGAGATAAATTTCCAAGTTTTTGATTAAGAGCATCCTAAATCTAATTAACAATTAAATAATGCTAATTAAACTAAAGATTAAAACATTAATTAAAGACATTGCCAAGGTACTCTAATCCTCCCCATACCAAATGCTTTGAATTAAACCACAAAGAAATCTATGGCTTAAATGTGGATAACCTATCTAAACCCCTAATATCCTATTCCAGAGCCTACTACTCTAATTACTTGACTTCCTATTTCAAAGCTTATCTGATAGCAAGCTTATGCATGGGTCCCAAGACCTAGGTATAAACTAGTATCCCATTCCAAAGCCTACTAATCGAATACCTATCTATCCTTTAACTATTTCTAAAATTAACAATATACAAGCCATAAATCTAAAGCCTCTATTTTGGAATCCTATCTCTCTTGATTCATAGCTCATATAAAGCTAAAACAGAGCATGCAAATACCCATTCCAATTAAGCATAATACTCATCCATTCAAATGAAGTAAATAATCAAATGCTTAATAAAACAGATAAATGAATATATCACACTGAAGAATAGAACATTCAAGCATATATAAATCAAAGATAGGTTCAATCCATTACATAGGTATGGGGATTCATAAATATCCCAGAAATAAAACTACAAATTAGACATAAATAAAGTAGAAGAGAAAGGAAAGAGGAAACCTAAGAAGCCCATTGTAGCTAATGAAGCTCTAGTCTGGATCCAAGCCTTCTCCTTCAGATCTCCAGTAAAACGAAGAAAAAAACTAAAAGCAACTGCAAAAAATTAAATCTAACCCTAAACTTACATTGAAAATAAATCTAATCCAAGATTTATATTTGAAATAAATCTAATCTACAATAGAAAATAAAGAGTAAACACAAGAAAGATGGAGGAGAAAATCCTAGATCTAACTGTGGCAGCTCTCATCTCAATCCCCCCCTTTTTAGCAAAAGAAATGCTATTTTTATAGTAAATCAATAGATGGACATGGTGGAGACCAATGGTTTTAGCCGAGTTCAGTTGGGCTGAAATCGTACTGTAGTAATGGGGCACGACTGACATCGAAGTGTCTCAGTCGAGTGCACCTTTTTAGACTGAAAAACTTTAAACCCTGCATTGGATATAGTCAAGAACAAATGGTCTCAACTAAGTCCAATTGGACTCTATGGAGGCAAAATGGTCTCAGTTGAGTTCAAAAATAACATGGTGTGAATTGGGGATTCTACAAGGCACATGGCTGAGACACTTTGGTCTCAGCTGAGTGCAAGTTAATTCTTTGCAAAAAAGTTAAAATTACCCCATTAAACACACCAAAATATGATAAATCTCACTATAATTTTTTTAGTTGCAATTTTAGCAACGAAAATCCAATTCTATTGCTATTTTTGGTTCCAAATTTTTTTCATCTTTGTAGGACCACAAATACCAACAGAATTTATTTCCCATTGCTAAAATTGCAACCGAAACTAATTCTGTTGCTAAAGTAGCAATGGATATAATATTTCGTTGCTTATTTAGCAACGAACATCATATTCCGTTGCTATTTTTTGTTCCAAATTTTTTTTCACCATCTGTTGGCGCCTATTTTAGCAACGGTATATGAATTCCATTGCTAATTTTCATTGCTAAATTTTGACGCTAAAAATTCCCTCCGCTATTAGCAACGAAAGACTACCAAATATTTTTTCGTTGCTAAATTTGCAAAGTTTAACCAATTTTAGCAACAAAAATTATTTTTCATTGCTAAAGAGCAACCAAAATTGAATTTCGTTGCTAATTTAGCAACGAAATGAATTCCATTGCTATTTTTCCGTTGCTATTTTCACATTTTCTTGTAGTGGTTCAAGAGAAGTTGGATTCCTTAGATAAGGGATTGGTGGATGCTAAAGCCACTGTTACTCAGAATGACAAGCGTATCATAGATATAGGTCTTAATATTTAGTGTGCTAGGGAGCGATTATCAATCATTGAGACTTAAATGGAGGAGCTATATAAAAATGCGATCACAAGAGCAGGGAAGACTATAACATCTTTAGAGGCACATTAGAAGAAAGTTCATACACAGCATGATAGGATGAGGAAAGAGATTAGAGAATTCTTTGCACGAGTGTTGACTATCCCTCCTCCAAATTTGAGGCGACCACCACAATGACTTTTTGTCTATTTTTTAGAAAGTCACTTGATCAAAAAATTTTAATCTTTAGTTTGTGCTAACTAATGTAGTAGAAAGACCTAGAGTATAGTATTTTATTTTGATTATGTTTTGGAAATTATGTGACTAAACCATTGACTTGTGAAAAAATGGTTATATATTTTGTATGTTTAGTGATGACTGCCATAATTTTTAAAGTATTTTACTTTGCACAATCTTTGTCAAATTTTTTACATAGGTTTTAAATTTAATTTTCATTATGCATAGGTGTTAGTTAGATTTTTGCTCATGCTTTATTTCGCATAGTGATGATTGAATTTTGTTAATTTTGAGAATATTGCAAGAATGCTTATTTGCAGTGCACTATTTGGAAAATTTTGAGAAAATTTTAAGGAGATTATTTTTATGTGCTTTATTTCTTGCACTAAGGATATTGCAAACTTTTAAATTTGGGGTGGGGTACCAGTACCAATTTAATTAATCAAATCAATTTTTAGTTTCTCTGTTTTTATTATTTTTGTGTGTTTTTATGTTTTTATAGTATTTATCTTTAAAATTTTTGTTTTGTTTTCATTGTGTTTTTACCTAGTTTTTGCCTAGAATTTTAAGATAGTTGTTTTCTTGGTAATTTATCTCTAGTTTGGATTTTTATTTCATCCTAGTAGTTTTCAACTTTGAATGGTTTTAATCTCAATTCTAGAAATTTGTCTCATTCAATTTTAAGTTGAGTAAAACGTAGTCTTGTTGGTTTGTAAGAGTGCATGTAAAACTTGATTATACTTTGCAATTTCTAAATTTTGAGCACTTTGGGTCTATTTTGAAAATTGAGAAAAATCTAGTTGCAATTAGGGGATTAGATGAAAAAAATTCATTAAGAGCACTAAAACCTTTTCGATTACCCATAAAAGTGACCCCCAAATGAGATAAAACCTAGAAAATGATTTACGCAACCCTTTTTTATTTAGCTCTTTAAATAACTTTTCCTTCCCTTATTTCATAGTCTCTTATTAGCCCATTGTGACTATTATGTTAATATGTTGAATGCATACTTGTTTTATTATTACACACATTAAAACTAACTTTAGCCTAAAATAAAATTTGCCTCCCTTTAGAAAAGTGGCCACTCTAGTAACGTTAGGTTTTTATTTTAGGTAAAAAGGGAGTTTAGATTTTGTCAATCCTTGTTGTAAATTTCTATTTGAGGGTTGATTTGCATATGTAATGGAGAGTTATGCCCATTTTGTGAAATAAGTTTAGGGTTGTCAAGGGAAAATGTGAGTTGTTTATTGCTCTTATATAAAAAGGGTTTTAATTTTGTTCCTGTTGAAAACTATGGAAATGAATGGGTAAGAGCTTCATTTTATTTTTGGTAGCTAGTTGGTTTTTGTGCAATAAAGATTGCATTGCAAGTTTTTCCTAGCCAACTAAATAAAATGAAAGTTTTGGGGTATAAAATTTTTTGAAACATGAGCTATAGCCTTGAATTGAATTTTGTTGAATATTGTTTGCATAAATTGTTTTATTGAGTTGAGTTTGATGAGCTATGATGCTTTTGAGATCAAATTTAAGATTGATGATGAAATGCAATTGGGTTGGGAATTTTTCTTTCATTTAATTGGGTAAGTGTAGTTCGGTTTTAGGTGGTGGCCATTTTTCTCTAATGACTTGATCTTTCTTTGTTAGCTATTTTACCTAAGCCTAACATTACAACCTTATTGTAAGACCTCAGATTCTTCATTTTTTTCATGTCCAATTTAGTGGAGATGATCTTTTAGTAAGGTATGATATATAGGAGGAGGTCTATAGTGTTTCTTGAGCTTCAAGCTTAGAGCCATGAGTGCATTTGTGCATTCGAGTTGAATTTTATTCCTAAATTTGTAGCTAAAGCTTTTGTTTTTAAATGTTGAAAATTTTGTTTTGGCCTTGGCACACACACAGAAAAATTGCTCAGTATGCTCTTGTGTTTACTTATTACCTTAGTAAACTTTTGTATTTTTGCATAGCTATCTTTTTGTTCCTTAATTGATAATGACTCCTTATTTTCTTTTATTGAGATTGAAATGGTTGAGAATGTGGTTTATTCAGTTTACTTAAAGACAAGTAAAGTTTAAGTTTAGGGTATTTGTTAAGTGTGATGCTCTTCGAACTCGCTAGGTATCCAATTTGCTCTCAAAATCCCACTTTTAAGGCTCGAGATCGGATCAAGATTCATTCAACTTGTGAAAATTGATTGCATCGTAATGAATAAGGATTTAACCTAATTTGTGATGCCTCACACCTTTAAATGCATAGGATAGTAGCCCGAGGTATCCTCATCCATTTTCTAACAATTGACCTACAAGACATCTTCTGAGCATCACAAGGTATGCATGAGGAGTTGCCACCTAGTAAAATATTAGAAAAGTGATTTATGACCTTGTGACACTAAAACTAAAGATAGTTCGGATTTCACCTTTACTTACAGACTTGGTTATCAACAATATATTTGATCGCTTAAAGCTAATTATATTAGTCCTTTTCTCATGCATTGCAAGATAAAGAAATAAATAGATAAGCATAATAAACACATAAAAAGTGGTAAAAACATACATGAATAGCAGTGATTTAAGGACATTAGTCCCAGTGTGTGTGAATAAAAAATTATGCAGTTTATTTTAATTTATTGTTCAAATAAAACATTTTGCAAAAAATAAAAATAGTAAATATATAAACAAACATAAATCGGGGTATTCATTGAATTTGGGAATAATGACTCCTACATACGTATTTACAAAAATTCTTTTACAAGATTTTTGGAGTAAAATAGGATATTGGTCCATTTATAAATAAAAAAAAGCCAATTAATTAAGAAAAAATATTTAGTGTGAATTTTATTGATTTTTGTGCCAATTTACCATCTTTTACTAATTATTACAACCTAAATAATAATATAGGCTAAATATACAAACAACCTAAATAAAATAAATATTTAGATAAATTGAACCTTCCGAGAACGATTGGATCCATTTAAACAAAAAAATGATGAGGCACAAGATCGAGTCCAGGACTCATTAGTGAGTTACGGGCTAAAAGAGGAAGTGAGTCACCCATTTAAGGCCATGACTCAGAGGTGAGTAATAGACCTGACTCATGAGTCGATCCTATGACTCACTTCTAAGTCAACCAATGGCCCTCAATAATGACCACTTCACCCAATTTGCCGAAGGAAATGAAAATGCATTGTTAAAAAGATCATTTTTTCCCTTTAAAATAGGGTAAAATATTTTCTTGAAATAAAAATTAGTGCAGTAGAAGAGAGAGCACTTACTGCTTCTTAGTTATCTCTAAAATAGCATTATCCTTATTAGGTAAACCTAACAGAAGCTGACTCAAGCCTAGTGTCTACAGTTGTCCCCAAGTTTAGGACAACTCGCATACTAGTGTCTAGGTTTGCCAAAGTTTAGAGCAAAGCGATAAAAGATGCGTACTTAAGGTAGAAATCTTGAAATGCAGACACGTCCATTTAAGGCAGTGAATTACTGATTGAGTGGTTACCGCTGGCTTATTGGCATTTTTAACTCTTAACTGAGTGATTACCATTGTTTTATCGACATTTTAACCTTTGTTAGAGTAGTTATCGTCAGCTTGTCGATGGAGTCAATATTTTAACTCCATGTTTGGTGTTTACCATCAGCTTATTGATATTTTAACCTTGGATTAAATAAGTAATTACCATCAACTTACTAATGTTTTAACTCTTAATCGAATTGGGGTGATTACCATCAGCTTGTTAATGTGTTAATCTGATATTAACTGGGTATTGGCATCAGTTTGTTGATGTTTTAACTTGGTCAAATCATTTGACCAGTGCTAGCTTTAAGCACATGAGATTAGGGAAGATGATTAAATGTCTCTTGAGAAGATTTTTGCTTTTGAATGGAATATCAGTTCTTTAGTGAACACCAGTTCTGCAGAGG
Source organism: Excoecaria agallocha (assembly GCA_037975025.1). NCBI lineage: Eukaryota > Viridiplantae > Streptophyta > Magnoliopsida > Malpighiales > Euphorbiaceae > Excoecaria > Excoecaria agallocha. The sequence continues at coordinate 83,883 of JBBPFJ010000483.1, forward strand.
TGTCTGACATCATAATTTTAATGCAAGAAAGGAATATACTTACCTTTTATGGATTTGTATGATTGTCTCTATGCATGCTTAATTTTGAAGTGAGAAGGTCATGCTTTTGAGGAGCGTACTAGGCATACTTATGACACTTGCGTAGCTCAGACATGACTAAACTTCATTTTGATATGATTGTACAACATTTATGATCCTGGGATGTTGTTGATGTGAAATTTTTGAAATGCTTCTTATTTTCAATTGAGGTATAATAAATCATTTTGTGATATATGTTGCTTAATTAATTCTTTTGATGACTTAAACCCCAGTTTTCTAATGAATTTATCATGATTCGTGTGGGTAATCTTTCTTTTATCATTCACATTTTATTATTATTTTGTTCTTATTAATTTTCATTCATTTCATTTTTTCATTCACGTTAGCATTCAAGGAGAATTTAACATACATATATGCAAATAAATAACATAAGGAAAATAAAATAATATCCAAACATCATCCAAATAAATATAAAGTAGAAATGTTAAATTTAAAAATGTAAATACAATTAAAATAAAATATAATAACAAAACAAATACAATAAATGGCTCCTTGAAAGTCACCGATGGTGTCTCGATCCAGATGGACCTAGCGATCTAACTAAAGGACCAGATCGTAGTTATGCAGGCTGTGAAAGCCTGGCATGGGATAAGCCTAAATGTGGTGGTGATAGTCGGAGTATGGTGAATTCGACTCTTATAGCCTAAGATAAGGCTACCAGAGCCTATCCCATGAGCTTAGCTAAATAGTGTAAGTTATCTTGAACCTGCCTATCGGCACGTCGCAGCCTCTACCTGAGTCAAATGGGTAGCATGTAGATCTCTATTCCCCCTCATGGCTTGTTTGAGAATGTAAACCTCCTTTATGACATTTTATATGGTATATGCGATAGATGATACAGATTCACCTATGTCCTGAGTGCATCTTCTAAAAGACTAGCCAAACAAAGTGACCATCTCACCCACGTTTTGTAAATCTTACCTCATACATTGAAGAATAGTCTCTAAACTGGTATCATGCTCTTTAATTTTATGGGAGTACTAAAAAAAGCTACAGTAGGTGGCACCAAAATATAAGAAGTAGAGGTTCTTAGACCTCCACATGCATTAAATCTATAAGCCCTATATAGCACTGGCATATGCAAACTACTGGAACTCTTCGTTGATGGTAGTTATGGCTATACAAGAAAACTAGGACTAAATCTCATACTAGAGGACTGGGTGCTTGAATAGGCCTGACCAATAGGTGAATGAGCATAACTATTAGGTGAATGGGTTGGATCCACGAGTGAATAAGCCTCCTGTGTAAGACCTCTAAAATGCTCATATGAAAGAGGAGTGGAATAGGCACCCCGTATAGGTGCTGCAGGCTGATCGTCGCCACTTACACCCCGTAAAGGTCTACCAATCCTGAATCCTTTATCTTACTCCTCTACTATCAGTAAGCTATAATATTTAGGTTTAACATGCTTGATCATGCATATGTATAATGCCATGTCAAAACTCACTACTATATCCTCCATAACTTATGCTCCTATGGTAGACTCAAGAAATCTAAATGATAGCGGTAATCGAGTGACTATGCCCCCAATGGCCATCACAGTACCTGGTGCTCGAGCTATCATACAGATGTTCTACAAAATATCATAAGCAATGTTGATGCTATGACCCTCAACCATGCCCTAGAGGCTCTAAATATCTATAACATTTAGGGACCCTAGGCTCCCTAAGCTACTCATATAGGAACATAATAGGACCCTCTGCAAGTATCATAACACCTGTGAAGTCAACATAGTTTCCTTCACTATCGTAAGATTGTAGGGAATACATGGCTTGGTAATAACGGTCCGTTGATCATCTCCAACTGTCCTTTCGAGGACCATCACTTCCTTTCCCATAGGCAAGCCAAAGGCCTTAGAGACTCATGTCTGAGACATGTTGAAGGTATAGTTAAAAACTCTAAATGTAACTACTCCAGTTTTATTATCAGAATGTCGATAACCTCTATACTGGAAAGTGGCAAAAAACTGGCGAACTACCTTTGGATAGGTAGCAAATACAAGAGCATAGAATTCTAGCCATCTGACTCATGTGAGGTGGTATTGTGCATCCTCCTAAATGTCCATGGTCTATAAAAAGTGTTGGCTCATAAATCGATTAGTCTAAAAATTCTCCCCATATAGGATTCTTTACCTAGCAACCTATTTTGGTGTCATCCACCCAGGTACTTCTATATCTAGCTGTGGTTGTTGTTAAGCTTCTTTGCATCGAGGCATCTATATGATTATAAATAAATCAACACATTTAAAAAATATTAATACACAAACATAGGAACAACAATTTACTTGGAATAATAAATGCATTAGCGATACAATTGCTATTTTTTACAGAAATCATGCTGGAAGCAAGTAAAAATAGACCATATATATAAATTTGAAATTAATAATATTAAAAGCAGCAATTGTAGGGTTATTTGAACTTAAACCATTTGCTCTAAATAACATACTTGCTATATATCAAAAAATAAAAGGTGCATATGCATTCATTACTAATGCTCAATCAATATTATAAAACAATTATATTATATTCGACATTAAATTAAGTATACATAATTCATATTGAATACATATAATGAAATTAAGACTTTATTGAATGTACATAATTAAATATACATATCACATGCTAATATACACATATGAAATGGTAAAATTTAACAAAAATTGAATAGTGTGACGGCTAAGACTGGGAGCCTCCCTACGTAGAAAATGGGGGAAAAATGCCCGAAATCAATCACAAGTGTATCATTCACCACCAAGTGCATTTTAATTACAATATAAACATTTATATGTATACACATATTTGCAAAATATTACCAACATTATTTTCAATTTTCTAACTCAAATAAGGAATAAATTAAAACTACATGCCTAAGATTAAATTATTAATGTTAATCAATATTAAACATCTAAAGGAATTAAATAATTAAAATTACATGTCTAAAGATAAATTATAAATTAAAGAAGCATAAGCAATTAACTGTACACATACATTAAGCTTAATTGCTAATCGTACAACCTACCAATTAAAAATAATATGAATGCAATTTAAATTAATTAGCCATCATATCAAGTATGTAATTACAAAATTAAGCTAATTACACAAAATTAATTTATATTAAAAAATTTTATTAATTTTATTTTTATAGCATTATCTAACAACATTTTATTATTATTTTTATTTCAAAAATAATATTTTATGTATTTAATATTTTTTGCTTTGCTTTTTCTTTTTTTATTTTTCTTTTCTTTCTTTTGTTCCTATTTTCCTTTCTTTCTTTTGTTTTTGCTTCATTCTCTCTCTACTGCTCCTATGGGACTTCATTTTTATTTGTTTTTTCCTAGTTTTTTATACTTAAACTACTCTATCCTACTTCAACTAATAGAATCTAAGTAATCTATAAAATAAGTGTAATAATATGTTCAAGGCAATAAGAAAAGAAAATTCACATTAAAGCAAAAGGCCTAACTAAACAATCTAAAGAAACTAATTAACAAATTTTAACGGTAAACAAAAAAAATTAGTCAATGCAAATAAATCATCAAATGAAAGCATCAAAAATAGAAATTACTGACCTTAAAGCTTTAATGGTAAAATGAAGTTTAGAGGACAAGACTTGAAGAGACTGGTACCTATGTATTTACAACTCAAACGTGTTTTCAACGAAACTAATGACACATCAAATAGAGCTCAGAGCGAAGAATTATAGGCAAAAAACTCTTCTTGATAGGCATATTTTGAAATGTAGTAGAGGGAGCAGAAGAAAAGAAAGAAAAAGACCTTTAAAAACTCAATTTTTAGTGAGTCACAGCCTAAGGCCATGAGTTTTTTGGCAAGTCACGGACCAAAGGCATGACTTATAAACAAAATGGCATATCTTAACTAAAAGGGAAATGAGTCACGTCTATAGGGGTTGTGAGTCAAAAATGACTCGCGGACTGTGTTCATGAGTCATAAGGGTGTGGATACTGGATCTTAAGGCAACTCTTGATTAGAGTTACCTAATGAGGAAGTGGTTTCTAATAAATGGATAAGAAATGTAGGTGCTAGGCTTTCCTGGTTTTTTCATGTTCGTAAATTTTTTTTTTTTATGAATTTTACCCATTTATCTCTTTCAAAAAGCACAAAATGAGAAAATTGGTTTTCAAACCTTAAAGCAGTCTGCAATGTTTTGACTTTATCTCAGCCTACATAATTTATAATTAGATAATTCTAAAGCCATTTGAATCTTAAGACAATATCTATAACTTTTATGAAGACACTTAAACCCACTTCAGTCCTTAAGGTTCTCAAAATTAGGCTTGAACATAAATGACCCAAATCTATCCTTGTACCTGGACCGGTCAATATTATTTGGGCATAACTCCCTCTATAAGTTTTTTATTAAGATGAATCTAATCTTAATAGAAACTCGAATAATTTTACAACAACTTTTATAAAGAGATCATAACCTAATTCTTAACTCATTGTTCCCAATAATTTTTCAAATTTAAAACACCAATTCTGTCATTGAAAATTTTCTAAGAGCAGTTGTTAGTATTTTAGCCATAAATACCATTACGCAAATCCAAATTGAGTTATTTGTGATTCATTGTAAAGATAAGATATGGAAAAACAATTTTTTAGAATATACTTTGTTGAAAAAATGGCATTTTCAGACCTAAAAATTGCAACATTTTGAGTTGGAGATCAGTCGCTTGAGGAAAAGGGGGCAAAGTCAAAGTCAATGGTCTAAGAGTGACTCACGAACTAGGTCCATGAGTGACTCAGGGACCAAGTCCATGACTCACCTTATAATTGCACTCTATAACCAAAAATTAGGGAGAAAGTTTGGGGAAAAAATCCCCTTAATCATATTCGTTTGGGATATTTGTTTTGGGGATTTGATGGCTTTTCTAAGCCTAATTGCATACTCTTTCTCCCACTTCTTATTCCTCTTCTTCCTTTTGCTTTTCTTTCTCCTTCCGTGGAAAATACAAAATTTTAGCCTAAAAAAATTTCAAAAACTTGTATAAAATTTAGAAAAAGCCATAAAGTGCTAAATTCTCATTCTATGACGGAACTGAGCTGAAGATGATATTTTCGAGCCCTAAAAAACCTATAAATTTAAATGTTTAGTTTAAATTAATTATAAAAATAATACTTTTAGCTTATTATTCTATTAGTCTTATAGATCTATTATAATTGTGTTAATATCTTTATTAATTCAACTTTGTTAATTAATTATTTTAATTTGTTAACTTGCCAACGGATAATACCCTTAAAAATGGAATGTAAAGGCCCAAAGCATTTGAGGCCTAAAATCAAGAGGTCTACGGAAGCCTCCATAAGAACAATAATCAAATATGGGAAATAAGGCCGTTCGATCGAATAGGACCTTTCTCTGGCATGATAAAGGTTGTCTGACATATGCTACAATCCAATCACCATTACCTTTACAATAGGCCATACCCTATTCGAAATAGGAAAACTAGTCAAGATCACTATTTAAACTTATTCAACTTTATAAATAACAGGTTTCATTCATAAACTTATGTCTCTAATCTCTCTCTAATATACATATTTTCTCTCTCTAAGGGTTTTTTGCCATTTGCTAATTTAAGTATTAGAATGCTAACACCTGGAATAATTGAGCAAGCACCTTTTTGCAGGTTTTATCTCCTTTAGTCTGATCGAACCTTGCCCTCTAAATCCATTAGACTTCTCCTCTCTTTTCACATGAGATCTCTCCATTCTTTATGAAAAATTATGATTTATCATTTGGTGCTTTCATTGAGAGATGATGTCATGAGCAAGAGGCTTTACTTAGCGAGATTCAGTCATTAAAGCTCTAAATTAAAGCATTAGAGAAATGAATTTCGAGGTAGGATATGGAATTGGTGCCTTAGACTCTAGTGAATTTTGGGGTTTTGTTGTAGGTAAGTAGATAGTTGAGAAGAAGTAGAGAGAGAAATATGCAGCATAGAAGACCAGCCATGCATCATAATTTTTGGTGATGAGTGGAAAAAGAGAGAGGAAATGGGGTGGTAGATTTTACGGATTTAGAAAAAATAATCCTGCTAACACCATTTCTATCTCGCTCAAAAATTTGTAAAGATTCACTGAGGAATAGATCTCGTGAAATTGGCATTGGATACTTCCTAGCTAAATGTGTCATATGGTGAGGGAAGCTTACCTCATTAAAATAGCATGGGATATTTCCTTGCTAACTCTTTCAAATTGTAAGGGATTAATTATAGCTAAATTAGTGAATAAATCAAATGCCAAACTATTTAACCGTTATATAACTTATGCTAGATAAATATAGCAATGAAATACATGGGCCTTTCCAGAATCCTAACGATGATACTACAAAATAGACAAACAAACAAAGAGAAAAAATCGCTTTAAAAACCAATCAATAGTAGTGATTTAAAAGTCTTCAATCATATGCCTTAAAAATAACTCCCAATATGAAAAGATTCATATGGGAATAACCAAACAAAGAATAATACAAACACTGTGCCCACCTTCTTAATTTCTTGATGCTAAAATAACAAAACAATAAACATAACTAATATCTATTGACAAATGATATTACATTAACCCGCTAACGAGGATTTATTCCTAACAAAATTAGCGAGAATAATGTCCTCACCAAATGCTTCATAAACCAAATGGCACATGACTCACAAGTTAGAGAGGGAATTATCCTTGCCAATTTAGCGAGGATTTATTCCTAGCAAAATTAGCAAAGATAATGTCCTCGCCAAATGCTTCATAAACCAAATGGCATATGACTCATACTTTAGCGAGGGAATTGTCATCGCTAATTTAGCGAGGATTTATTCCTAGAAAAATTAGCAAGGATAATGTCCTTGCCAAATACCCCATAAATCACATGCCACGTGACTCAAAAGTTAGCGAGGGAATTATCATCACCAATTTAGCGAGGATTTATTCCCAATAAAATTAGTAAGGATAATATGCTCTCCAAATATGTCATAAACCGAATGGCCCATGACTCATACATTAGCAAGACAATTGTCCTTGCTAATTTAATAAGGATTTATTCCTAGCAAAATTAGCGAGGATAATGTCCTTAACAAATGCTTCATAAACCAAATGGCATATGACTCACAAGTTAGTGAGGGAATTATCCTCGCCAATTTAGCGAGAATTTATTCCTAGCAAAATTAGCAAGGATAATCTCCTCACTAAATGCTTCATAAACTTAATGGCGTATGACTCATACTTTATGAAGGGAATTATCCTTGCTAATTTAGCGAGGATTTATTCCTAGCAAAATTAGTAAGGATAATGTCCTCGCCAAATGCTTTATAAACCAAATGGCACATGACTCACAAGTTAGCAAGGGAACTATCCTTGCCAACTTAGTGAGAATTTATTTCTAGCAAAATTAACAAGGATAATATCCTCATTATATGGTTTATAATCAAATGCCACATGACTTAAGTGTTAGTGAGGGAACTATCCTCGCAAAATTAGCAAGGATTTATTTCTTGCAAAATTTATGAGGATTAAGTCCTCGCTATATGGTTCACAAATTATTATCGCCATGAATGAAGAGTTAATGATGGTTTTGTGCTCTTAAAGTAGTCGCTATTTTTTGCACCAAAGTTTTAGCTCCTAAAATTAGCTATAATAAAATTTATTTATTGCTAAACTATCATAATATATGTTTTCCCACTAGCCCCTAATAATATTTAAGATAAAAATAAATTTTCATTGCAATATTGTCGTTAAATGGTGCATTTAGCAACAAATTTCATTGTCCTCGCTAATTTTTATCGCTATTCTGCATTTTTTGTAGTGTGATATGTACAGAGGGGTGAAAAGTATTGTTAAATCTAGGTAAATTTGTCATCTTAAACCTTTTAGGGAGTGGCTCATCCCCATTTAAGTCTCTGTCTTTGAGGTTCATTCCTCTAACAACTGATAATAATCGAGCCATAGCCTTTATCCTTTCCTCTATCTTTTTAAAGGTAGTATCCTCAGCACTAGGTCCCTCATTCCTTACAATAACCATAGGAGGCACTTCTTCTTCATCCTTTTCTTTAATATAGTCATTCTCAAGATCATGCCTCATTTTTCTCTTTTGATCCATAAATGGTGCTCGAGGTGCTAGAGTATCTATCACGGTAGCATTCCCAACACAAGTTGGCTTTGCTATCCTACGGGTAGATGTTTCAGGCTATATTTTAAGATTTGGTGCTGAAGAAACCACCAGACCACCAATTTTGGCTAACATCCTCTCCTTAAACTCTTGGAATCACCTATCCAACCTTTTCTCCAATTTATCTTATGCCACTGTAGGCCCTAAAATAAAAGCAGCTAGTCTATCCCTTAAGGACATCCTTCTTGCCGCTTCATTTGTACCTCTTCTAGTCCTGATTTGTTATATCTCATGATCAATTTTTGATGTAGTATATTGACTACCTTTTGAAAATTTGCTTAAATCAAACTCTAAAGTGATCTTAGACCCTAACTCTAAATCTGACTCTAATCTCAACCCTGGCAACTCAAACATGGATCTTAGATAAGGCGACCGTTTGACCCTCTGAACCACTTTAAAGAATCTATAATGGCTACAAAAGTTAAATACTGGGGAATAATGCATAATGACAATGCATGAACATGGTATATACATGATGCATGAATGTACGAATTTCGTTAGGTGTAAATCACAACCTTATTGCACTAATATAGAAGGTTATACAGTCTCTTTCTTAGGTGGGCTTAGCTCATGGGTTAATGGGAAACCTAATGGATATGTATGGTGTATGGTAAAAAACCAGTAGCATAACCTTTCAATACTAAAAAAAATGCAGAATAGTGATGATAAAAGTCCTCGCTAACTGGCATTTATTCATCACTAAATCAGTTTAGCAAGAACTTAGCGACGATAATTTTGTTGTAACAAAAGTACTCGTAGCAAAATTTAGCAAGGATAATAATTCATCGCTAAATTTTAGCGAGAACTAAAAGTTGTTGCTAAATTTTAATGAGGATAAGTTTTTAGCTAAATTTTACCATAGGAATTGTTATTACCGAATGTTGGCATGAATATCACCACAACAATGTTCTTGCTAAATTTTACGATGACAATAGATTCATCACCATATCATAATGATAATGTTTTAACTCAATTTTACAGGGATAGTACAGTCGTTGCCATATGACACATTTCCCTTGTCTACTGCTTATTTCGCGACAAAATATTTATCACTAAATAAGCTTTTGCAAAATTAGTTAGAATTATTTTATAGCTAAATTGTAGGCAAATAGTTGTTGCTCTGAACATGTTAATCTCTCGCTAAATTAAAAGTAATTTTTTTTCTTAATTTAATATGGAGATTTCATCATTTAAATAATAAACCACAAACAACAAATTTATGCTTATAAAATACTCAACGGTGTGTGTGTGTGTGTATATATATATATATATATATTAATGAATAAATGGTTATTTACAAGTGTATATCATTACTAATGGTATATCTAAAATAATATATGCATATATAATAATAAATGGTATTTACAAATGCATATAATTATTAATGGTGTATCCAAAATAATATATGCATCTCCATCTACTGCTAAATCTGTTTGACATGCTGCTCCACTTATTGATCCACCTCCTATTACAATTCTCCATGTTGTTAAGTTGAACATGTCCTCATCTCAATTAGACACACCGAGCACACAAAAGATGCCTTAAGTAACATGCTTCAAATCAAAATTTCATTAAAACTCAAAAAAGTTAGCTTTGCAAAGTGCCACATACTACAAAAAAAATGCAAATACTATAACAATCAATGAAAAGAAATGGCCTACATTCCAAACCCTAAGGCCATGATTTATTGATTAAGATCTTATAAATGAAAAATTAACTACCAAACATTGTTCATTCAATCTAGAACCCAAAAAAAGGCACGAATAAAAAAAATAATACTTGATGTTGACTTGAAAAATGAATGTTGGTAAGATTATCAATTTCCATCAATAAAATACAGGCACAAAAGAATCCATTATTAAGTACCACAATAATTTTGGAATGTAAGATAAAGTTAAGAATGATAGGAATGGAAAAAAGCAATATAGGAAAAAGAAACGTGAAAGAAGAAAAGAAGTATGTTGGCAATCTATCATTGCCTCAATAAATAGAAGTTACTTTAAATTAATTTTCCAAAATTCATTACAATCAAGAGAAAGGAGATGCTAATGGCCTTTTTTAATTCCAATTGATTCATATACCATAGAAGTCATTACATTATTCGACTGGACATCATAACTACCAAATACATATCCATATTTTTCAGTCTCTATATATTCCCAAATCACTTTAGTAGATAATACAATAAAATGTTCTAAGTTACCACATATAAACCAAAGATAAAATTGTTCGCATAGAGATATGGCATTTACTAGGAAATAGTTTCAATACGGAAGAGAACAAAACACAAGAACTAGCATAAATAATAGTCAATCATCCAAATGACATTTAAATGATGCATATGATGTATCTTTCTTATAGCACTAGGCCTTTTAAACATATCCCATTACATATGGACTTCCATGGCAAAAAACTTAAATTTGCATAGTAGACAAAACTAAGCTTACTTTCACAATCTATACAAAGGCAGATATGTTTACAAGGTATTAAAAGCATGTAGACCTCATTAACTCTACAAACCTTACAAGCCATCAATTCTTTCATCTTATTTTTCTCCTTTGGTAGAAGATGAAAATCAATAGCAAGAAGCAGTATCATCCACCTCACTATCGTTGTACCCTTGTTTGTTATCTCTACTTTGAGCATAGACTTGCTAAAGATTATACTTGAGGGAATTTATCAAATTTTCATTATATCTATTCGGTTGCTACTAAGCACCTACTTCTATAGATAAATGTTCCATTCTTTTTTATAGTTCCATATTTCTTTTGTCAATACTTTTTATCTTAGCATTTTTTTCATACAGGTTTTAGAAAACTTTTTCTTTAATAAGTGAGATAGTTTGGAGTTGGTTGGCCTAAGCCTTCTCAAGGATGGTTTACCATAATTTATCACCCAATTAGAAGGTAAAAGGTGAACAAAGTTATATATTATAGACACATGGATTACTAAAAATGGATGCAACTAAGAATCACATGCTAATACAACATAATATAACGGAGGAAAATAGAAGAAAAAGATGATGAAAAAATATTATAGAATGAGAAACAATAACTAGAGATTAGCAGGGTAGTATGACTTATGTTAAATGAGGATACATATAAATAGCGAACACTGGATTTTCTGCCCAAATATACAAAATGAACTGCTACCATCATAACATATGTTTTTACACAAAATAATATGATATATAGACTTTAATAAATCTATTTAAAATGGTTGCATATAATCTACTAAATTTTCTTAACCACATAGAAAACCTATGTAAAACAACAATAAGATAGAGCTTGACTACCAAATTTAGCCAATTTGCAGATGGAAGAAAAATCTAGTTAACCTTATAAACTTCAACTTTCAATGTTCAAACTAAGTCATAGTCTAGTTCGTGCATGCTTACATAGGGTCAAACGAATTCATTCATTTCATATTTTTTTACAAGAGGCTAAATTTAGGCAGATAATATAGACATATTATCATAAATGTGAAAAAGTTGAAATAGAAAAAAAATGTAGTGCCTCTAATTAGCATGAGAAACATATTTACAGAATCTTATAGATAACATATCTACTAATAGAAAATTGAAAGGAATTTCAAGTACTATCTTAAGTCACCTTATATTCCACCCATCAACATAAGAGATGGTTAAATCAAACATATAAATAGAAAATATTCACCATAAATCTACACTTCTATATTATACCTTTTTTTATAAGTAGAAAGAAATAGTCATGCTAGAAACATGAGGTTCATTATGGCAGCATGTTAGCATGCATGGTGGGATATAAGGAGGATGCTAAGATTGATCTTGCAAATTAGCCGAATTCTAAACGGCAACAGGTGGGGAGATTTGATTGTCAATTAAATATAACTTTTCAAACCTAACATAAGTCCAAAATTTTCAAAATTATCATAACATGAAACTCAACAATGTAACAAACTCAATTTGGCAAACAAATTCTTATTATAAAATAATCCTAAGACTTAAGAATGAAAAATAGATCAAATCAGGTTCCAACTATAGAATAGAAAGTCCTTTTTAATGATCATTAAAGCCTCCAGAAATGTGATTGGTCGATAAATCTTGAATTTTCTTGCTAGGACATAGCTAGCAATCAGATGTAATTAGCCAATATTACCTTAGAGAGGAAAATAGGCAAAAATATAAATTTAAAAAAGATGTACAAGCAAAGCCATGAGTGCTTTAGCCCATAGAAATAAAGTAAAATGATAGTACGTAGTGACTTTGAAAAATGCTCACTAAAAAGGAAGAAAATCAATCAATGGTAAGAAAGGAAACAATTTAGCAAGATATATGTCATTTTATCATTAATAAAATCATAAAATCTATTAAAAATAGTAAAAACAAGTTAAAAGAATAAGAGAGATAGAGAGATAATTAATTAATTAATTAATTAATTAACCTTTTCCAAATAGGCTGAAGATGATTAATACATCGAAGAAGGTATCCAAATACAAAGGTTCAACTTTATCAAATGCCTTCCTGACTCTGGACTGGAAGAAAATTGAGACATAAGAATTTTCTTCGTATTTACGTGAGGAATTAAAGCTTGTCAACACATTTAGATACTTTGCACAGACTTTATATAATTGGATACTAAGTTCATAAGGAAGATAACATTTAAGCACAATTGTTTGTTCATTGTATTTTACAAATTAATTAAATTTAGTTATTATCAATTAATTCCAAATCCAAAATTTCATTCAAATAAATCCAAATACCTAAAATGCTATGATGCATATCATAAAAATCTCTCACTTTGATTTCTAGATAAAATTTGATTACATAAGTTAACATCAACTTTTAAACTATATTAACTCAATTCTCCCGCATTTGAATACCAAAAAGTGACATAATCTTGCTAGATTTCAATTTTTTGTATGTATAAGAAGTCAAAGGATATCAAAATGGTAAAAAGAGAAAGAACGGGAGAGATCTGAATGACTTGAAGAGTGACTCCAATATCTACCTTAATGATAGCATAAAGGAAAGGAAAGTCATCATGTTGGAGAAGATAAAGCATTTCCTCTAGCACCGACAGTCCTTGTCATTGACAAATCGATGCCCTCGGTAAGAGGTCTCCTCCTCAAGGTATCATCCTTTTCAAGTGGCCA